>CBVK0100603488.1:0-16767 GCA_900067695.1 Picea abies | reverse complement strand
ACTTATAAAAAAACTAAAATAATAGCATGAAAAATTTATTGTTTACATAACAAGTTGCTTTAAAAAATATAGTGAAAAAGTAGATAATAAAAAGTCAAATTTTTGCTGTTGTTGTGGAAAGTCCAATTAAATTAATTTTATAACAAAATTTATGATTAAAATAATTTTAATTCTTGGTTTTAAGAGTGCTTGAAACAATATCATTAGAATGTGGAGTTGAATTCTATTTTTATTTAATTTAATTGAGATGTAAAATTATATTGAAAAATAAAAAAATGAAAATAATAAGTTATTTTTGAAATTATGATAATATCATAATTATTATATTTCTTTTAAGGTGGAAAAAACTATTATAATTTAGTTCTCAAGTGGTGGTGATGATAGCTAATGTTACTTGGGAATGCAGACCAATTAATCATCGTTATTTAAGAAAAAAAAACACTTTTAGGTCTTACTCCAATAAGAGAAAAATATTTTAGCTTAGATAGTCTCCCCAAGAAAATCAATATCCCTTATGGTCAGACTTGAGTATAGATTTAATGAAATCATATACTTTCAAGTAACATCTAACCTTAATCTCATAGATGACACCAAATACTATCCCATAATAATTATTACATATAATAATATTAGTTAACAATATATAATTTATTTTTTATTTAATTCAATATTGAAAATTTAAAAAAAATTAACTTATATGACACCAAATACTCTCCTATTGGTGTAGTCTAAAAGTTTTATGTTTTTTACTTTATTACACTTATCAATGGAATCCGACAACATAATTGTTGGAAAAAATATGACTTTAAATTGTTTAAATAGTGTTTTTGGATGCTAAATGAATTCGTGGCCCTAAAAAACCTAGAACACCCAAAATATGTAATCTCAACCACTAAATATGCAATTTTCTAAATTTATGGTCATATTTTGGACAAAACTCATGGGATAAAATGCTTAGAAAAAAAAAGTGAAAATGTAAAACTTTCATTAAATACTCCCTATCTCGTCATAATAAATACATATAATAATATTATTTAAAATATATATAATTTCTTTTATTAAATACTCCCTATCTCATCATAATAAATACATATAATAATATTATTTAAAAAATATATAATTTCTTTTATTCAATTTAATATTGAAAATTTTAAAAAATTTAACACGGATATTTGAGAAATTGACTCTATTTTCATGGTTTCTCATCCCATCATTTTTAATATATTTTCATTGTCATCGCTTTCTAACTTCAACTTTTCGATTATATGCAAATGCTAAGTTTTGGTAATGGAAACTTATCCATTTATTAAAAAAAGGCAAGTCAATGTGCTATAAATGCTAAGTTTTGTGTTTTTAATGCTAAGTTTTTGTAACGACAAACTCTGAATTTATTTAAAAAATAACAATTCACTTTTTTTAATGTTAAATTTTTAGTGTTTATTAACAACCAAATTATATATGTTTTTTAAAATTCATTGTGTTTTTTAATGCTAAGTTTTCATAGTGTTTATTAAGAACCAAACTATACTTATAAAAAAAAAAACAATATACCCTGTTTTTAATGCTAAATTTTCATAGTGTTCATTAAGAACCAAATTATATTTAAGAAAAAAAATTTCCCCTAATTTTTCGTAGTGTTCATTAAAAGCCAAATTAGATTTAGAAAAAAACAATCCAGCGTGATTTTAATGCTAAGTTTTTATACTAATTAAAAACCAAAATATATTTTAAAAAAACAATCCACCATGCTTTTAATGTTAAGTTTTCATATTGTTTATTAAGAACCGAACTATCAATTTATTTTCTGCCCATCGATATTGTTATTAGTCCTTGTCGAAGGCCATTGCAAGGGCTATATTATTCGATTCATCATTGATTTCATATTAGTTTGGCCTTTAACTATATAATTTTACCCAATATCTAACGTTCAAGATAGAGAACTCAAAAAAATTATTTTTTATATAATAAAAAAATGTATTCTTTGTAATCTCATTGGAAAATAGATTTGAAGTCTTATCATAGACTTCACTCTTCCCAATTTTTGTTTTTTCATTTCTTCCTAATTTTTTTTATTTTTTTGTTAGTTTTAGTTCCAAGATACAATGCATTTTTTTGATTATAACCTAAGTTTTAAGTTTCAATGTATTACCACTTGTGTTGTCAATGTCAATACATTAACACTTTTACTTTAAATAACTCTACACATTATACTTCTTATCATTCTCCATCTCACATATGTCCTCCTTACCACACCGAATGGTTTCTCTAACAAAGCTATCTTGAATGTGCAATAACTAGTTGTTGGTCAAACTTTGCAAAATCCTGAACCTACAGTTGAGCTTGGCCTCCTGAATTACAAACTACATACAACTATAATTCATCAGTAAGATATATGATTTTTATTCATATTTATTGTTTGCAAGTACAAAATTTTCAAAGTATTGGTAGTAATGTATTAGCAATTTAGTACTAATTGTAAAGTTTGGATATTTACCCAATGAAAGATTCAACAACAAATTAGGTTGCAATGCTATCAGAAACATACACAAAGCGAGCAAAGAAGGTGAGGTTGTCAAAAATAGATACAAAGCAAGCAAAGAAGGCAACAACATAGGTGACATCAACAAAGTAAGGACCGATGCTTTCAATTTAATTTCCAGACTGAGAGATAGTTTAGGGTAGTCGTTTCAGTTTCATTTTCAGATTGAGAGACCGTTTAGGTAGATATAGTAATATTTTGGCATCAAAATTCTATTTTCTTAGGCATAATCTTTTTATGAAATTTTTCACTAGGGAGTCTAATTTCTCACATAAAAGCTTCTTCTAAATAATAAACCCTTAGAAATTTACTTAGACGTTTTTGCAGTACAACTACATCAAACTTAGGGAAAATGGAATTGCTTGGTTGATATTAGAAAATATCTAACCATACCAATTAACCATAGAAATAATATCTCAAAAACTATCAAATCCTCCATTAAATTCATTTTTCATGTTTCAATTTTAAATCTTCAATCTAAACTGATATTTCATTTTTCAATCACAAACTCAGTCATCGTTGTTGAGTGAACTTAGGTAGCTTTTTATTGGATTTCTGTAGAGGACAATCGTTCCCTCTCAAGTTGTTCTAGTAGTCTCGATGTGCCTATTGTCACTTCTCAATTCCAAGCACTTGGTCTTTATTTCTGGTCGTTCCCAAATTCTAGGCAGAGTCTTACATTTGCTGGAAATCGTTGGAATGGGCCTAGTCTCTCCCTATATAAGAAACAGTTGAATACACATCCTATAACAAATGTTGTTCAAACAAAAAACTAATACATGAATGCCTATCAACCTATCACAATAACTGAGACATGAATTTTTAAAAAGTGACCTTCATTTTTGTTTGTCTTTGTTTTACTTTGAAGATAAATTATATAGCTACAAAGTCAAGGAAACTAAGAATAGGAGATTAACTAAGTATAAAGTTAAGAACTTTAGATTCTCCATATAAGTACCTTCATGATAGAGGTGAAGAAGCATATCAAGACTCAGTTTCACATATAAATGATTGTTATGAAGATTCTGATGTTCTTTATATGTGATATTTTGTTGGCCAAGAAGCGAGAGCAGAGACAGGTACATATCGTGATAGGGAGTAAGAATCTGAGGGGTTTTACTTAGATATATGTCATTATAAATTGGATTTATAAGCATTTGGATAGCCTCCTCAAGAGAAAGAAACAAGTGAGTAATAATGATTGGATCAATCAGTTACTATCCCTCTCACATCACCTACATTTTGTGCCCTTTCTTCTCAGATGCTAGTTGGGCATGGAACTTATTTATCTTCCTCTCTGATTTCAGGTTTAGCAGAATGACCCTATTTTCCTCATGAATGTCGTTGACCTAGAGTGTGTGAAGGCACCTACACCTAACCTACTGTAAGGATCAAATCCATAGTTCCCCATTCTTCATATCACTTCCTTTCAAAATCGTCAAGATGGGATAGAGTATTGTCACAGGTGACAACCCAGATACTGAATGTTTCCCCGGTCGTTACATAATCAACTCCATTGTATCATGAACATTTGTTCCAACACCCCTTGCACGCGCTTACCATAAATGATTTTTTCCATAATATATGGTAGCACAAATACTTCAAACAAAGATCCTCTCTGGTCGAACATACCCTGGAATCGTTTCTCTGGCTTCCTTTTCTGTACTCTTTATTCACTAGAGTGGTTGTTGCACTTGAGTTTGGGAGTAACCTCAATACCTAAGCGAAGTTTGGTTTCTACTAGGAGTAACTTGTCTCCGCCAAATGTAGTACATGCATTATGACCAAAACTCATCTTCTATGTACAGTTCACAATAATAGTCCAAATGTTATGAGCTATTTAGACAGTTGGGACATAAAGACCATACTCGTCATGCAACGTGTATTTTAATTGGTGTCTTCTTCGACCACCCTAAATACATATGCGTGTTAACTATAAATCCCCATAATGATGTGTATTGGAGGTATTGGACATTTCATGTGAATTTCTTTGTTGTTATTGATCGATGTGCATTAGGTGGTCGGGATCAAGAGGTGTGCTTTGTTCGATTAAGTAGGTTGGGTAGATTTTTGAGAATTGAATAATTCCTATTCATCTCATTTTGTATGAATAAGTCCTAGAGAATAAATATAATATAGTTTGGACATTGGATAGATCCTGGGTTAGTCTAACCTCAAATATCTCTCCTCTATAAAAATATAAACAATTTTCAAGGTTTGGTTTAAAAATACAATCATAACCAAGGTTAATTGAATATGATGATAACAAAGGTAACCATCCACTTTTAAATATGTTTCTCCTTAGCATGTTTCTATGGCTGCCTTGTTGTAGTCTTTATTCACCATAATGATCATCACACTTGTGTTTGGGAGTAGCTTCAATGCTTGACCAATGTTTGGTTTTTGCCACAAGTAACTAGTTAGGGCTATATTTGCCCAATGTAATACATCCATTTCAACCAAAACTAATCTTTTATGCATAGTCACCATTATAGTCCAAACTCTGCCCACCTTGTTTTTGTCTTTATTCACGAGTGACCATCACACTTGAGTTTGGAAGTAGCTTCAATAGATAACCATTATTTGGTTTCTACCAGGAGAAACTCGTTAGGGCCATCTTTGCCAAATGTAATACATGCATTACAACCAAAACTAATATTTTATGCATAGTTCACAATGATAGTCCACATGTCATGATGTGTTGATGTATCCTTTGTCTTCCCTTAATAAGTGAAGCAAATGCTTGTTAAATCTAACTCCCCACAACTATTTTTATTTTACATATTTGATTAATCTAGTATGCTATTATGTTGACATTTAGCTACATGCTTTCACAATCATGACAATCAACACCATAACATTGAAGAGCACAATTATTAAATGCTATAAGCATTGGATTGCACAAATATTTTTACCAACCTGAGTCCATGCCCACCATACCAATTATTAACATACCCAAAGGAAGTGAACTGCCCCTCTAGAATGTAAAAGGCATCCTGAAGCTTTATATTGCGCAACTTTTTTTTACCATCCCTAGTCCATGCCCTCCATACCGATTATTAGCATACCCAAACGAAGCGAAATTCCCTATGGAATGTAATAGGAATGTATTGGAATGGAACCAATACATGAGTACGGTACGACTACATTTAGAGTGATAGGAGAGTTAGTGGCTCGACGCATCCAGACTTTGAGGGGAAGAAAAGGTGACGAGGAGGAGTTGCCTTCTTCCACCGTTGGCTTGTGCAAGAGCTCTCAACCAACAGGGAAAGTTTTGGTCGTAGTCTTACTGAGAGAAACAAGAAGGCAGAGTTGGATTCAAATCGAGGATGCTTGCATAATCCCTGCAAGTCAAGTTCCATGTATGTAGTTAATAGTTTAACGTGTTGATCTATAGGTATTTTGTGGGGTGTTGGATAAACAATTTATCTTTTTTTTTTTCTCTGAAATATGACGATGTAAATATGGATAAAATCATAATTTTTTGTTGTTTAAATTTCATTTTGTAATGCATAATTGGATTTAGGGTGTTGAAAAACCCCTAGGGAACTCTGATTATACAAACTTAGCCACTCAAATCTATAGATCCAACCATTCATCATCGGATTTCGGGAAAAATCAAATCAAATCTATAGATCCAACCATTCATCATCGGATTTCGGGAAAAATCAAACAGAAAAAATTACCAAAAAAGAGCCAAAAGATAGAACGTTTAGACTACGCTATTTTGTAGTATTACCTCCATGAGTGCACACTGCATGAACTTCGTTGCCATGGCGATACCATTGCATTTAACTTTATGTTAGAGGAAGCCAAAATCTTAGCAAATCAAAAGCACTTTTAGGTCTTACTCCAAGACCAAAAAATGATTTTAGCCTAGATAGTCTCCCGAAGAAAACCAATATCCCTTATGGTCATACTTGAGGCTAACTTTAATGAGATTGTATACTTTCAAGTAACATCTCACCTTAATCTCATACATGACACCAAATTCTATCCCATAATAATTATTACATATAATAATATTATTTAAAAATTTATAATTTATTTTTCATTTAATTCAATATTGAAAATTTTAAAAAATTTAACTTATAGGACAACAAATACTCCCCTATTGGCGTAGCCTAAACCTTCTATATTTTTTACTTTACCATAACTGTCACCGAAATCAGAAAACATAATTGTTGGAAAAAATATGACTTTAAATTGTTTAAATCATATTTTTGAATGCATAAATGGATTCAGTGCCCTCAATAACCCCTAGGGCACCCAACATATGTAATCTCAACCACTAAAATATGCAATTTTCTAAATTTATAGTCATATTTTGGACAAAACTCATCAGATAAAGTGCCTCGAAAAAAAATAAAAATGTAGAAATTTCATTAAATACTTCCTATCTAATCATAATTATTACGTATAATAATATTCTTTAAAAAATATAATTTTTTTATTCAACTTAATATTGAAAAATGTAAAGTGACTCGGTTTTCATGGTTTCTCAACTCACCGTTCTTAACATACTTTCATTTTCATCCTTTTCTAACATCAACTTTTCGATTATATGCAAATGCTAAGTTTTGGTAATGGAAATTTTAATGCTAAGTTTTCATATTGTTTATTAAGAACCAAACTATCAATTTATTTTCTGCCTATTGATATTGTTATTAGTCCTTGCCAAAGGCCATTGCAGGGACTATATTATTTGATTCATAATTGACTTCATATTTGTTTGGCCTTTGATTATATTTTTTCCCAATCTCTAACGTTCAAGATAGAGAACTCAAAATAAAATAAAATTATATAATAAAAAAATGTATTCTTCTTAATCTCATTGGACAATAGATTTGAAGACTTATCACGGGCTTCACTCTTCCCAATGTTTGATTTTTCATTTCTTCCTAATATTTTTTTTTTGGTTCATTTTAGTTCCAAGATACAATGCAATTTTTTCATTATAACCTAAGTTTTAAGTTTAAGTGCATTACCACTTATGTTGTCAATGTCAATACATTAACACTTCTACTTTAAATAACTCTTCACCTTATACTTATTATCATTCTCCATCTCATGGATGTCCTCCTCATCGCACCGACTAGGTGCTCTAACTATCTTGAATGTGCAATAACTAGTTGTTGGTTGGTTAAAGTTGTTGGTCAAACTTTGCAAAATCCTGAACTTATAGTTAAGCTTGCATCCTGAATTACAAACTACATACAACTATAATTCATTAGTTAGATATATGTTTTTTATTCATATTTATTGTTTGCAAATACAAAATTGTCAAAGTATTGGTAGTAATGTATTAGCGAAATAGTACTAATTGTAAAGTTTGGATCTTTACCCAATGAAAGCTTAAAAAACAAATTAGGTTGCAATGCTATCAGAAATAGACACAAAGAGAGAAAAGAAGGCAAAGTTGTAAAAAATAGATACAAAGCGAGCAAAAAAGGAAACAACATAGGTGGAAGCAACAAAGTAAGGACCAATGGTTTCAGTTCCATTTCCAGATTGAGAGATAGTTTAGGGTAGCAGTTTCAGTTTCATTTTCAGATTGAGAGACAATTTAGCTTGATATAGTAATATTTGGCATCGAAATTCTATTTTCTTAGGCATAATCTTTTTATGAATTTTTTCACTATGGAGTCTAATTTCTCACATAAAAGTTTATCCTAAATAATAAACCCTTAGAAATTTACTTTGATGTTTTTTGCAGTACAACTACATCAATCGTAGGGAAAATGGAATTGTTTGGTTGATATTAGAAAATATCTAACTAGACCAATTAACCATAGAAATAATATCTTAAAAACTATCAAATCCTCCATTAAATTAATTTTTCATGTTTCAATTTTAAATCTTCAATCTAAACTGATATTTCATTTTTCAATCACAAACTTAATCATTGTTGTTGAGTGAACCTACGTAGATTTTTGTTGGATTTTTGTAGAGACCAATTGTTCCCTCTCAAGTTCTTCTAGTAGTCTTTATGTGCCTATTGTCGCTTCTCAATTCCAATAACTTGGTCCTTATTTCTGGTCACTCCCAAATTCTGGGAAGAGTCTTACATTCACTGGAAATCGTTGAAATGGGCCATGTCTCTCCTTATATAAGAAACAATTGAATACACACCCTATCACATATGTTATTCAAAGAAAAATACAATACATGAATGCTTATCATCCTATCACAACAACTGAAATGTGATTTTTTAAAAAGTGACCTTCATTATTGTTTGTCTTTGTTTTACTTTGAAGAGAAATTATATAGCTACAAAGTCAACAAAACTAAGAATAGGAGATTAAATAAGTATATAGTTAAGAACTTTAGATTCTCCATATCCACACCTTCATGATCGAGGTGAATAAGCATATCAAGACCCAGTTCCACATACAAATGATTGTTATGAAGAGTCTAATGTTCTTTATATATGATATTTTGTTGGCCAAGAAGCGGGAGCAGAGACAGGCACAGATCGTGATAAGGAGTAAGAATATGACGGGTTTTGTTGAGATATATGTCATTATAAATTGCATTTATAAGCATTTGGATAGTCTCAAGAGAAAGAAACAAGTGAGTAATAATGACTGGATCAATTAGTTACTCCCCCTCTCACATCACCTACAATTTATGTGCTTTTCTCTTAGATTCTAGTTGGGCACGGATCTGCTCTATCCTCTTCTCTGATTTCAGGTTTAGTAGAATGACCATGTTTTCCTCATGAATGTTGCTGACCTAGAGTGCCTAAAGGCACCTACACCTACCCTACTACAAGGAGTGGAGCCATAGTTCCCCATTCTTCATATCACTTCCTTTTAAAATCGTCA
This sequence comes from Picea abies, assembly GCA_900067695.1. Lineage (NCBI taxonomy): Eukaryota > Viridiplantae > Streptophyta > Pinopsida > Pinales > Pinaceae > Picea > Picea abies. The sequence goes on along the minus strand of CBVK0100603488.1, from coordinate 7,401 downwards.
AGATGGACTAGAGTGTTGTCGCAGGTGACAAACCAAATACTAAACTTTCCCCCCATCGCTACAGAATCAACTCCACTATATCATGAACATTTTTTCCAACACCCCTTGGTCGTGTTTACCGTAAATGATTTTTTATGAAATCTATGGTAGCACAACTACTTCAGACAGATATTCTCTCTCGTCAAACATACCTTGAAATTGTTTCTCTGACCGCCTTTTTGTACTCTTTATTCACCAGAATGACTATTGCACTTGAGTTTGGGAGTAACCTCAATACCTCAACAAAGTTTGGTTTCTACCAGGAGTAAGTCATTGGGCCTGTCTCCTCCAAATGCAATACATGCTTTATGATCAAAACTCATCTTCTATGCATAGTTCACAATGATAGTCCAAATGTTATGAGCTATTAGACAGTTGGGACAGAAACAACATATTCATCATGCAATGCGTATTTTAATTGGTGTCTTCTTCGACCACCCTAAATACATATGCTTGTTAACTATAAATCCCCACAATGATTTGTATTTGAGGTATTGGACATTTCATATGAATTTCTTTGTTGGTATTGATCAATGTTCATTAGGTGGTCAGGATGAGGAGCTGTGCTTTGCTTGATTAAGTAGGTTGGGTAGGTTTTTTTAGCATTAAATGGTTCCTAGCCATTGAATTTTGTATAAATAAGCCCTAGAGCATAAAGATAATATATCTTGAGCATTGCATAGATCTTGGGTTGGTCTAACCTCGAATATCTCTTTTCTGTAAAAAGAAAAAAAAAAGTAAACTATTACACAATTTATTATACATTAAAAAATGTCTTATAAAATTCATTAAAATCAAAAGTAATAAATATTTTATAACAATTATAAATGCTACTCTTTTGTTATTCTACTAATATATCTTTATATTGAAACTTCATTATATTAAAATTTAACACCTTCCTTTCTTTCTAGTCATATTTTCATTTCATTTGAAGTCAACCTCATATGCATTTTATTTGGTGGAGTTCTAGTATGTGTAGTTTTCTTTTATATAATTAATTAGAGAGGAACGATTTTCATGGTTTGGTTTAAAAATGCATTGATAACCAAGGTTAATTGAATAGGATGATAACAAAGGTAACCATCCACTTTTAAATATGTTGCTCCATAGGATGTTTTCTTATTTAGGTAAACATTGTAAATATCTCTAGTCGAACACAGACTAAAATTGTTTCTTTGGTCGCCATGTTGTAGTCCTTATTTACCAAAGTGGCCATCACACTTGAGTTTGGGAGTAGCCTCAGCATCTGACCAACGTTTGGTTTCTTCTAGGAGTAATTCGTTAAAGCCATCTTTGCGAAATGTAATACATGCATTACAATAAAAATTAATCTTTTATGCATAGTTCACAATGATAGTACAAATGTCATGATGTATTGGTGTAATGTCCCCATTGGACTAGGAAGCATAAGGGATGGTTCCACTAGCCTAAATTTGGTTCCCATAGGATAAGTCGGAGAAGTTACCTAGGGAACTCAACTTTTTCCTAGGAAATGACTTTATAAAGTGAAAAATGGAAAAAGGGGGACATGGGTCTTAGGAAAAATAAATTCACTTAAAAATTATAAAGTGTGCAAGCATAAAATAACATTAAAAAAAAATTATAAGTAAAGTGAGCGGGAAATAACTCAACGAAGAAATAAAAGAGGGGAAAAGAGGAGGCACCCCTCATTCTTGCTTTTGCTCATTGAGAAAATAGATTTGAAGAGCTCTTAGATAGTTTTCTAGGGTTTTCTTGGAAACCCTTGCTTTCATCTCTCGTTTTGGAGTTGCAATGATACACCCTAGTCAAATTCGAGGACATGATCATCTTACATTTTGTCATTGGACTTATTGCTACTTATTTTAATCTCCTTGCAGTCGATTTATGAGAGGGAGGTCGAATTTCCTTGTGTGGTAGATGAGTTGGGAAGAATAGTGGTCGACTTGCTTCAAGGAGGCTGGTATCTTTGCGTGGGGACTGAATATCCTCATCCTGGGTGCATTCAACCATATCCGGGAAAATTTTCATGTGGGAGGACTGAGTTGTAGTGTGGTAAGTGTGCCCCTCTTGTGGTTGTTGATATATTTTGGAATCTGGGTGAGTTTGTTGTTGTGGTCGAGCCACACCATTTTTGGGTGTATCCTCCTCTGTCTGGGCACAAAATACTTACATTGGTGGAGCGATTTGGGAGTGGGAGCTTGTGTGTATCAGTGCAGGCCCCTAACATCCATTAGGTGGTGCATGAACTCCAATGCGGGCACATATATGAACTTATACACAAAGAATATCATTGTTGATTGAAGTATGGTATTTATTCAGAACGGGGCACATTTCCTCTCATCTCTAAGTGGGGAAGCTTGTCATTATTCATGGGGAATCAAAATTTTTGTTTGGGGCCAGTGCCATCACTCATATTCAACGTATAAGATTGGTATTCACTCTATATTGATTGTTTCATAAACATATATATCTGAAGGCAATTCTCAGAGAGTTGCATCTCTAATAGGCAGGTCTATTCTACACAGTGTGGGCATACTCTCTTTCCAGGTTATATCATTCATTGCAATCTCTTGTAATTGCTTGTTGCTGTGTAAAACAATTGTTGAAAGTTCCTTTATATCAGGACTGTGAAAATCTATGTACGACCTTCGCAATATTAATTAAACAAGAAACAACTCCTCTTGACTTTATATTTGCAATGATATATTTCAGTATTGGTTGCTATTGGATATTGCCTCTGAATTGTTAGAAGTTGTCTCATTACAAAGAAACATTAAGATTGCACTTACAATAGTTTGGGTTTAAACTATTTAAAGAAATATATCAGGGACAAACCATCCTTAAACTCAGAAAAATTGCCAAAACATAAAGAGATATCTAGTTAGAATATTACAGTGGTATCATAGTATGTTCCTCTGTAGTTGTGGGCTCTAAGGGGAATTTGTAATCAAATTTATGAGACCAGAAGATGAGCAGAACATTACCTACCGTAGACATAGGGGAAGAACCCCAGATCCCCCTGGGTGGGAAGAAGAAGAAGTGGTTAGAGAAGAAGGGACATGAGAGGTAGCACCATCTATCACACCTAAGGGCAAAGGAACTATGGGGGAAGAAGATGATACCAGGATCAATAGTTTTTTTAATATCTTGAATGACTTGGCTAAGGGTCAAAAGGACATGATGGACCTCATGGGGCTGTTTGCTAAGAATTCGTTGGAGGGCACAACGAAGTAGAACCAGAATGGTGATGGGGGTTCAAATAATGGAGAAGGAAACCACTCGCGCACTACCATGCAGAGCCACCCCTACTTGTAACCAAATCCCACAGACCCACTATGCCTCAATTTTTGGGGAATGAGGTCGCAGGTCCATTGATGCAGGTTGAGTAGCATGAGCCCTATAGGGCATATTTAGAGGAGTACAGGAGACTAGGAGATGATTTCCACTCATCCATGTCCTTTGTGAAGTTCTACAATATGAAGAGAAGAAACCAACCAAGAGGGCCCACGAGGGCCATGACACACAATTTTGAGTTGCAGCATACCATTGAGAAAGTCATTATTCCCAACTTTGACGGGGGATCTAAATGCTTCGCTAGATCATGGGTGCAGAAGCTCAACACTTACTTTCAGTTGCACCAGATGACAGAGACAGATACCATTAAATTGGCCACCTTGCACCTGGATGGCAAGGCCCATGAGTGGTGGTACCATGGGTTAGTCACTTTGGGACATGTTGGGGTTACCTACTACCTGGACTTCACACAAAGACGCATCGAGAGATTTTACAAGAAGGACCCTGAAATTCATTTCAGAGAGTTGGCTCAGCTCAAACATACAAGTAGCCCAGAGGCCTATATATCTGAGTTTCAAAGGGTCGCGGTGATGGTGTCAGACATTTCAAAGGGTCATCTAGTGATGTTTTTTGTTGAGGGGCTAATGGAGCCTCTACGAGGATGGGTCAAGGCCTACAAGCCTACCTTTTTACAGGATGCAGTCAACAGAGCTTGGGATATGCAGGATGCAGTTCCTAAAATACAGTTTCCACCCAAACCCACTTTTACCCTGAGGACTAAGGACATCAGACCACCTCAGAGAGATTGGGTCGGCAAGCCCAAACTGGATGAAGAGACCAGGAGAGAATTGAGGAAAAATAAATTGTGTTTCAACTGTCAAGAGCCATGGGCACCAGGACACAGAGGCATCGAGAAGAACGGAATGGGAAATGCCCATTACATTGAGGTATACTCTGACAGTGACAATGATGAGGATGAGGAGGTGGAGTAGGCACAGGACCAGGGACATCCAGCATCAAGAGAGGAGCCTTCATAAGCTGGGGCTAAGAACCCAGTCATGGCCTCGATGTCAAGATTTCTCAGGTATCATACCTTCAAGGTCAGAGGTGTCCTACAGGGGCTCAAGGTGACAATATTCATCGATGGGGGAGCATCCCATAAATTCATTGACGGTAACATGGTCAAGAGGAGAGGAATTCTGACAGAGGAATTTGATGGGTTCAAAGTAGTCATACCAGGAGGCCACCAGATGAGTTGCACCAAGTGGATCCCCAAGCTCACAATAACCATGGGAAAATACTCAATGATAGATGATTTATTTGTGGTATACATACCAAACACCAATGTAGTGTTGGGCGTTCAATGGATTTACTCTATTGGGAGATACATTGTTGATCATAGGACCATGGAGATGGAGTTCACAGGCCCAGATGGAAAGAAAGTGGTCCTATGAACCATGCACCAGTACCCACTGAAGATTGTATCATTGCAGAGTGTGGAAGCAGTTATGAGGCATGGTGACATAGAGTGGGTTGTAGAGTGTTTTATTTATGATAGAGAGACACTTGACCATCTGCAACAGCTTCCAAAGGAATGACAGGGATTACTCCGCAAACATCATAAATTATTTAGTGACATTTCTCTTGGCATTCCACCGAATAGAGGTTTTGAGCATATCATAGAGCTAGAAGAGGGGGTCCAAGCAGTTATCACAAACCCCTATAGACACCCTAAAGTTTACAACGACGAGATTGAAAAAAACATTAAAGAATTGTTGAAAATGGGCCACATCCGCCCTAGTTCCATCCCATTTTCTTCTTTCGTTGTCTTAGTCAAGAAGAAGGACGGTACTCTGTAGATGTGTATCGACTACAGGGCTCTAAACAAGAAGACGATCAAGAATCGGTACCCCATACCCAGGATCGATTAATTAATGGATGAGATCAGGGGAGCCAAATTTTTCTCGAAGATTGATCTCCGATCAGGGTATCATCGGATCAAAGTACAAGAGAAGGACGTACCTAAAACAATGTTTAGATGCCACTATGGGCATTATGAAATTTTGGTCATTGCATTTGAGCTAACTAATGCCCCTACCACTTTCCAATCATGCATGAATCATGTGTTCAATAAGCAGTTGAGGAAGTTCTTATTGGTCTTCTTTGACGACATCCTCATATACAACAAAACATGGGAAGACCATCTGTGACATCTGGATGGAGTACTTGGTATTATAGAGAGTCAGCAGTTGTATGCAAAGGAATAAAAGTGTGAATTTGGTATGACAGAGATGCTCTACTTGGGGCACGTGATTGGGGTGAATGGGGTACAGGTGCAACAAGAAAATATCAGGGCGATCATTAAGTGGTCAACTCCTAGGAATGTGACAGAACTAAAGATATTATTTGGTATTTGCACTTACTACAGGAAATTTGTTAAGGGATTTTCACAGTTGACAGTGCCACTGATCGATCTCACTAAAAGGGGGCTTTCGTTTGGATAGTGGAGGCCCAAGAGACATTCGAGAAAATGAAGCAGGTGATGATATCATGCCTTGTTTTAGCACTCCCTGATTTCACTCAACCCTTTGTCTTGTAGTGTGATGCTTTAGGAATTGGGATAGGATATGTATTGATGCAAACTGGTCACCCAATAGTGTTTGAGAGCTGCAAACTCCGAGAGTACGAGCGACATTACACCATATATGACAAAGATATGTTGGTCATAATGCATGCTTTGACCAAATTCCAGGGGAACTTGGTGGGGAACAGGTTCAAGGTAAAGATGGTCATAATAACTTAAGGTTTCTCATGGAGCAAAAGGAGCTGAGCGAGAAGCAAAAAAAATGGATCATTAAAATCTAAGCCTACAATTTTGAAATTGAGTATGTGAAAGGAAAAAATAATGTGGTTATTGAGTATGTGAAAGGAAAAAATAATGTGGTTGTTGATGCCCTATCTAGGATACCCACTCTCTCTCTCTCTCATGGATATTTCAGTGGAATGGAAGGCACTTCTATTGGTATAATACTCCAAAAACAAGTTTTCTTGTGAGATACTTGATGGTCAGGTCTTCGATGACAGGTACATGGTTATTGACGACATCAAATATTATAAGGACTGGATCTATTTATTACCAGAATCTCAGTTGAAAAACAAAATTATGCATGCAGTGCATACTTCTCCTTTGGTAGGCCATCCAGGATACCTAAAGACTTATAGACAAATTCGGGAGAGGTTCGCTTGGAAGGGTCTCAAGACTAATGTATTGAAGTTTGTATGGGAATGCCACATCTTTCAAAAAAACAAGGTGGAACATACCCATCCATTAGGATTGCTCCAATCGCTTCCCATTCCTGAACAAAAATGGGAAATCATTTCGATGGATTTTATTATAGGGTTGCCTCTAGTTTAGGGGAAATATTGTATCTACGTGGTGGTTGATAGTCTTACTAAATTCACCCATTTCTTTGCCATATCGTCCAAATAATTTGTAGCGCAAATAGCGGAATTGGTTTTCATGGAGGTATTTCGGCTGCATGGACTTCCCAAGAAAATTGTCATTGATCGAGACCACAGATTCATGGGGGGCTTCTGGTAGGGGCTATTCAGACTCGTAGGGACATAATTAATGCCTACTACCAGTTATCACCCTCAAACTAATGGGCAAACTGAAATTGTGAAAAAATGGATCAAGGGGTATTTGAGAAATTACATATCGAGGCAACAAAAGGTGTGAATCAAATGGCTGCACTTGGGTGAGCATTGCTATAACACCACTTATCACATGTCGATCATGATGACACCTTTAAAAGATTTGAATGGTTATGATGCCACCACCTTTGTGGACCGATCATTTGGGGACAGTCAGGCACCCAAAGCCAAAGATTGGATTCAGGAGAGTCAGGACATCTTGCGAACTCTCAAAGATAACCTGCAAATGGCACATAATCAACAGAAGATGTACGCCGACAAGCATAGAGTGGAGCGCAGTTTCGAGGTGGGAGACTTGGTATATCTCCACTTGCAGCCATATAGACAATCATCCTTGAAAATGAAAGGGGCAGAGAAATTGAAGCCACAATT
>CBVK0100603487.1:0-16767 GCA_900067695.1 Picea abies | reverse complement strand
ATGTCATTGTCATGTCATCATCTTGATAACCAAAAATGTGGATAACAAGGACTTCAATTATGCATAGGGAAATGGAAAGGCCATCCACACAATTTTCATGGGGTGAGGAAAATTTTGTTGTAACAGATTCCCCTAGTGTGTGAGGTCAAAGGAGTATCTATTATGTCCAAAATGCATTATAATTCCCAGAAGTGGAGTAATGGAGACTCGCCTGGAAGTGCTAGTTACTCATGAGAATATTACAATCCATAATGACTTTGTACACATGGCTACCAATCTAAATTACACTACAGATCCATGTGGAAATATATCAAATAGTTCTTCATTTCCATGAATAGGCAATACAAAGTGACATATGCTTTCATAGTCACGAACAAGGCACAGTGGAATCCAGTTGCAAAATCAATCTGCAGATATCCGTATACAATGGAGTACAATCTAATATCCCATGATCACTGAATTCATATAGGTACTGGTCCAATGAAAGGAAACAACATATTAGGAATGTTGCTACTATAAGATGGAGGTCTTCTACACTATCTTTTGAAGGTGCAAGTCTACATCAAGTGAATAGAGGATTTTATGTTGAACATAATGAGACTTTGTTTGATTACCGATCATTAAGGTATACCATCAACAAATGTGAGACAACTTACCGATAATGAAAGTAGGTATCAAGGCACTGAGTAAATTCTTACAATTATGAATATGGGTGTTGAGGTCGAACACTTGAAGAGTCCATCGATCAAGATCAGACATTGATGTATTACCAAATGTCAATGGCAGGAGAAATTGCCCATGATGATTACAAGCCTCTAGGTACTCATGAGACTCTAGGTATCATTTCCAGAATAGATGAGTTGAATTCGATGGAAGGAGACCAAATGAAAGGAGATATTTAGGGCATCTCTCATCAATCAACACGAGGTACAAAGAAATATCTTTATGATTAAGAATAAATCAAACAAATAGGAGGTTCATGAACCAATGACCTTGTGCGTCTCCCACATCCATGAGATGAAAGTAGTGCATGGAAGAGACCCTATGAATATAAACCAATAAGTAAGACTTATGACAAAGTCTAGGACACCACCAATAAGGCTAATGGAATCCAAGAAACTACATGAATCTCAATGTGTGAATAGATTTCTTTACGTTGAACATAAGGGAAACCCCCCAGTCAGTGACCAATGAGGAGATGTCAACTGTTGGGTTCAAGGTTACCTAAAAATAATGAAAGTAGGACCAGGGTGCATGGTAGGAATACAACTTCATGTGACTTTGAAATACACTAAGGGTATGGCCGACATGAAAATTTGAGAGTTCCTAGAAATGGCCGACACTATATTATAGACATACTTTGAACAAGAGCATGAGACATATGGATAACTCAGGAAACATAGACGTGATGATAAAACTTCATGATGCAAGAGGTATAAAAAAACTCTCCATAGGGACTGGAATAATAACCAGTCGAAGGATTAATCTCTAAGTAATGAGCTCAACTTCCTAAGGTCATGATAAACCCAAAATTTGGATAACAATGGACTCAAAAGTTTGTGCTATGTTCAAAGGCAACGTGACTGTTGCCAATATGGGATAATATTATTTTCCTACCCGTATTTTTTTGTTTTTTCATAGGGAAAAAATGTTATGATACAGGAGAGGAAACATGTGTCATGAGTAAGCAACTAGCTCCAAACAATGGAACATACCTATTGTCAATCCAAGGAAGTTCATGCGGGGCATGGACACTTGGGGGGATGTTTTCTCTTAGGGTACAGGGTGTCAAGCTGCAAAGGATATATTAAAGGCTCTTCTTGGCTAGCGATGAAAATTGTTGAGGTAATAGGCTTATAAAAAAGGAGAGGGAATTGAAAATAGGCTCAATACTACAAGAAGGATGATGGAATGCGATTACAAATTAACTCCAAAGAATGTCATTTTTCATAGATTTAGTCCCATAGGCCCGAAAAAGTATAAAATCATACCCAGGAGAACTCTTCTAGCCAATGGTGATTAGATTATTCATTTTTCATAAGTAGTCTACTTGTTACAAAAAAGGATTAAACTTAAACCAAATAGACATCCTTTCAAAGCCATTTAACAAGTGTGAAAGACACAAGTTCACTTAGAAATCTTTTCGCTTTTTAGAGAGTTGAAAAAGAGCTTAGCCAAGCCTTAGGGGAGTCCCATGGGTAATGGTCATAATGCTTGTGAGAAAAAATATGTGGTTCAAACACAAATTCATATCATAACTACATGGAGATTCTGGTCTTATGGAATAAATTCTGCATGGGCACCAAATAGCACAAAGGTTTTAACTAGGGGCCCCATGTTTGGTAAGCCTCTACCACTTAATAATGAAACTTCTAGTAGTAGTAAGAAGGTTATGTCTCGCTAATAAATAGGTTCATGCCTAAGGTGTATGGATCACGGTCATAGGATGATGCGAGAGTGAAAAATGGAGTGACAACCTATCCTATATGTCAGTGAACGGATATACATGATGAAGGGATGATCAAGTGGTATGATGCTGGAAAGCGCAAAAGATATTGGACAAAACCACCAAAACCAATTCTTTCCACTACACTATTAGTCCATAAGGTCAAATATTAGCACAAACTATATGAAATGGGTAAAACAATTTCTACTAATAATAAAAATATACCATTTTACCATACCATTTGAGTTTTTTCACCCAGATAGTGCATTTTAGGCCATTTTTCCCACAATTTTCAAATGTTGATTGTGGCAGCTACGATCAATGGAATTAGCAACCGTATGGACCAAGTAAGTTCCCATCCCCTCTACTTCAATTTCGATGGTTAAATTTCAATTTTAGGAATTATTGTTTGAGTATTAGAGGGCATAATATGTAAATAGGGTTTATGCAAGTGACAATTCATTGGGTCGTGTAAATGACCCCATATACATGGTCAAGGCAAATTATACGTGATTGTTACCAAGTTATTCTGTGTACAATCCCGTGAACACCTTTTTGAAAGGATTTAACTCAAAAAATGGATTTTCCTTTGCAGGATGGTGATTAAATGGAGAGAGAGGGAGCATGAAGAGATAGATGCAGTAGTGAGAAGGGATGCAGGGGCCCAACAATCTTTAAAAAGACATGGCCTTTATAAATTTTGGGCTCTCAAAGGAATGAGGACTCAAATGAGGTTACTCCAAGTTCTAGGAAACTACTGGGATCCAGATACAGAGGCCTTCAACCATGATGGGAAACCATCGAGGATTGAAGTGGATGACAGATATTTTATCACGAGATTGTCTTGTCGGGGTGAGGTAGTGAATATCAAGGCCCAAGGTGTTTGGGGTGGTATGACTATGAAGGAGTACATTTCCACCCACTATGTTGTAGGAACATATAAAGTAGGGAGACAACTCCCAATCAGGGCGATCGAGACCCTGAGCTTAAAGATCATTGTGTTTGTACTTACACAGATTTTGGGGTCATCTTTGTTGCACTAGGAACCAAGCATACTCATGTTATATGTGGTGGAGTGTTTACAAACCACTGTTTATGACTAGTGTACCTCATTTTTGGATAACATGAATAGGAATCTGATGGATTGCAAACAAGGGAAAAAGAGAAATTTCAGATTTGCATCCATTCTTTGTAGATTTTTCTTTGAGTGGGTTCCAGGATTGAGCCCTAGAGTAGAGATTACTCCACATGAACCACATTATCCATCCATGTCATGATGGACCGAAATGATGAGGCGGCTAGGAGGTGGTAGGGTTCTAATCCCCTACAATGATGAGTTCTTTTTTTGGTGGCACCAATAGGTCATAGCCATCGATGATTACTCTTACGGTGGGATTGAATACAGAGGATTACTAGACATGCCTTTGCCACCAGGTTCCTCCTATGGTGATATTGGTAAGAAATGTTTTATATTTTTCATTTTTCGTGTTTTTCAATAAGAATAAAAATCCAAATATTTTTGTGTGGTATCAAGTATTCACAATTGCTTTGTTACATAGATGTAGGTCCACAATGGCTCGAGGGATTCCCACAACATCACCAGATGGGCCGAGGATATGAGAAAGCGATAGGAGATGTAGAGAGAATGTTGAAGAATGTACAGGGGAACCTATCTTGATTGATGCAATGATTCCTATGGTTCAAGTGGAGGATCTTTCAGATCCTATGCAACGACAGGTGGTGGGTGTACCTCGTGCGTGGGTGTGACTGTTCTGGCGTCTCACAAACGTCATAGTGTGCTATCATGATACGCATCTGGCAGCATAGTCATAGATTCCATGGTGATATTATATACTGTACATATATGTATTTTGAGGGTGTGAGCTCCATTTTGTACTATGACACCATATTTTTTGAAAGGATGAAATATATAAAAAAAAAATTGGTCTTCGGCCTTACTTATATATGTTACAATGTGTACATGCATGAATGTGTTTTCTCTTCTTAGTTATGTGAAAATTTCCAATCTAAAATATAATTATCATATGCATCAGATACATGATTAGAACTTCTAGGTATGTAAGTAAGAAAATGAAAGTATTGTTCCAAAATTCATACCCATAGGAATCATTGGAGTAGAGTAAGGTCTCACACACAATAAATGTCATTTAACTGACATATGACTAATTGGGATTCCAAACGAACCTATTAATAATGAAAACCATGTGAAATGGTCTCACGTAATAGTTATATAACAATGCTATACTCATCCACATTATTCGTTGATGGATCTAGAAGAACGCCACTTGAAGACACCAATTGTCCCTCAAGTGAGTAAATGATCCAAGAGGAAGAAGCCATGTTTCGTGTATGACGACTAGCACTATCTCCAAATCCTAAGTAAACTAAATACTCCATTGACATTTTTCGACCAAGGGAAAACTTGATAAGAAATCTGATGACACAAAGGAAAACATGTATATACACTAAGATACACCAGTATACAAAAGGTCACACCCAAGCTTGAGGGCTCAAGTATAATACCTTTTAAGGCACAACCCATTTCTGGGCTCATCTAGCATATTCCCTTCATAATCTTCCAATTCATAGGCTCCTTTCTCTATGACACATCGCACAATATAAGGACCATGCCACATGGGTTTGAGCTTGCTTGGCCCCAACAATTCTTTGTCTTGGTCATACAGGAGAACCAAGTCACCCTCAACGTACTACCGAGGACAAACATAACTATCATATTGAACCTTAACACATCATTATTCACTTCAATAGTCATAAAGGCATCTCGACATTGCTCATCGAAACATTCTAGGTGTACGAGGCGTTCTTCAAGATCATATGTGTCAAGAAGGAGCTCAATTTCCATCTTGAGGGAAGGGATTTTGAATTCAATCGGAAGAAATGACTCCATGCCATATACTAACTAAAAAGGAGAAAAACAGGTGGAAGTATTTATTGAGGTTTGATATTCCCAAAGTGTAGGGTAAAGCATCAGATGCTAGTCATATTTACTCTGGCTGATATTTTTTTGCAAGATAGTCTTGAGAGATTTATTAACCGCCTCTACTTGTCCATTTTTCTGGGGATAGTAAGGGGAATAATGACTGTGCTTAAACCCCAGTTTTGATGCTAACTCTTTCATCATTTCATTATAAAAGTGACTACCATGATTAGTGACAATCTCTCTTGGGATTCCGAACCAGGCTATAATTTTGTTGAAAACAAAGAATGATGCAGTCTTACCATCTAACCTAATGGTGCATGGTATCTACCCATTTAGTGAAGTAACCCACAAACACAATGATACACTGATACCCGCTAGCCAAATATGGGTTATAGTCCATAAAATATACCCCCCACTTGGTGAAGGGACTGAGGGTGATGACTAGGTGAAAAGGGGTTAGGTGCAAGTGCATTTTCCAAGCGACCACATGGAAAGGGTGACACTTTTGACCGCTTTAACATAATCTTTAAAAATTGATGGAAAACAATAATCAGCTCGCAATACTTTTTGGGTTGTCACAAGCCTAGATAAATGACCACCACAAGCCCCACTATGAAAGTCATTGAGAACAAACTCAGCTTCCTCATGAGTCAAGAAACAACATAAAATATTATCTACTCGTCGATGATAGAAGGTGTCACCAATGATAACGTAGTTTTTATTTTGATGACGTATACGTTGTTGATCATCTCTCAACTGATTCTAGGATAGCTTCATGGTTTGAAGATAAATTAGAATGTCTTCATACCATAGGTTTGAAGAAGAGATAAGGAAGATATGTTCATCCACAAACAAATATCCATGAAAAATGCCCTCATCTAGTAGAGAGAAGTGTGATATCAACTCAAAAAAAACTAGTGATTTCTTAGACTTCGCCGAAGCAAAATTGAGATTGAATTCTTGCAAAATAACAATCCACTTATTGTATTTACCCTCTATTATCCACTTAGTGAGTACGTATTGAAATGGATTGATATCTACAACTACGGTAGTTTTTCAAAGTAATATATAATGTTGTATTATTTGAAATGCATGTACGACAACCAAGGATAATTTCTTTACATGAGAGTATCTAATTTCAGAACCATATAGGTTTTAGATGAGATAGTAGACAATGTGCTCATGGAGCTCATCACCCTCTTGAACCAGAGCCATACCAACCATCCCTTTAGATGTAGTGATATAAAGAAAATAATCTATATTGTAGTCTGGAGGCTTCAATAGAGGGGCCATTACAAAATATTTCTTAAGAGCATAGAAATATTCTTGGGCTCACTCATCCCATATATACAGAGTATCCTTCTTCAAAAGATGCATGAAACCCTTAGTTAAATTGGCATGGTTCATTATGAAATGACACAATAAATTATCCTTCCCCTGTAAACCTTGAATTTTTTGAATGTTGCATGGGGGTGGCAATCGAAGTATTTCCTCAACATACATAGGATCTACCATGATCCCATGTTTAGATATTAATAATCCTAAAAGACGGCCATACCTAACTGTTGGGGCTCATAAATGTCTTATTTTCATCCACCTTTCCCTTCATTATTCTTCACATTTCATCGCTCCATTAACCTTTCACGATATCATTTCATAAATATACTTGGGTTTCACCTCATTATTTTCCACTTTATTCATTTAGTATTAAAAAGGAATTTGTGATTAAATGTTAGAAAAATGACATGTTTTCATATATATCTCAAAAATATGTGACCTTTGTAATGTGTAGGAATATGTGAAGGATTAATTCAAAATGAATTCTCGAATACTTCCTCCACCATTTCAAGATTTGAGGAGATAATTCAAGGACAAAATCATGGAGATTTGGTTGGAATATCTTATCCAAGATATATGAGAGATATGTGTGAGGATTTGAAGGGATTATATTTTGTAATAATGGGAAATAGGTTGAGAGAAAAGTGGATTTGTAATAATGAGATGGTTATCTTATATTCAAGGCTCTCATGTATAAAAGCAAGTGATCTTTCTTCATGGGGGAGTAGTTGAGTAGTAATCAAGTAGAGAATTAGAGTAGTCATTAATGGTAGTCATTTGGATTTGAAAGAAAGGGATTATTATCTTTGATTCATGGATTTGGTTTTCATGCTTTCATTACTTTGTTATGAAGATTTATTTGATTATTATAATGTAAGATTGCTTCATTGGCATGAGCTCACATATGTTGTTGTGTCATTCAACTCTTCAAATGTTGTATTTGTTTTTCCTTCATGTAGTTTGACATTCCTAGATTAATTTTATTCACCAATTTCTCATTCCTCGATTAATTTCATTTGTGCATTTTCCCATTCCTAGGTTAATTTCAATTCCAACTCGTGTTTCAATTTCATGCATTAGATTAATGATTCAATTTCACTCATAGCTTAAAAATTAGATTAGATTAGTCCCGCTTCAATCTTGCATATACTTTGTGTGTGCTTCGTAAGTTTACGATCCTCAGATTGACAAATTAAATAGTTGGGCAAGTACTACAACTCAATTAATACAACATTAGTTCATCCCAATATAACTTCTTTCGTTTCCTTGTCACGATTGTTGTTCCTTTTCTAGGTATTGTTGTTCATTTGAATGGAACAACTATTGTTCCCTTGTTACGATTGTTGTTCCTTTTGTAAGTAGTGTAGTTCCTTTGAACATAACAATTGTTGTTCCTTTTGTTATGATTGTTGTCCCTTTGCAGGGGTTCATCTCTGGAGGAGGGGTATTGAAAATGGAAGGTAAGAACCTACGTAGGCGACACGTAAAATGCTTGTGCCAGTGCCTACCTTCGGATGATACATAGAGGTTATATTTTAGGACATCTTTAGAGCCCAACATTTTGGCACCATTCCTCAACTGCTAGCAATGAATAATTTGGAAAATTCCCTCACTAGGTTCCCTTTCCTTTTTACTTCTATGACTTATGCCATGTTCCATGCGAACATGAAACCAATTCAGTTGGGGGGTAGGGGAATTTATTCACTATAATCACTTCACTTTTCCACTACCATCATTCAATTTTTCATCTCATTTACCATTTATGAACATTTCTTTTACAATGATAATCTGTTGCACTTTGATTTATAAGCATTGATATACATATTGGCATGATTCACAAATATACGAAAAAGGGCTTTCTTATACTCAGTGATGTTTCCTTATTCACATTGATAGCATATATTTTCCAGTAAGAATATGGGAAAATTATTATCATAACAACAAGAGAAAAAATAACGAAATAAATGTTGTTAACACAAGAACCAACATTCTTTATATTCATGGTTTTCACACAAGAACCAACCATAAGAAAATGTCAGTTGTTACTCATGTAAAACCCATCCCGGAAACATTTATTATCATCACTCAAAGCCAACATTCAGATGCCAAAATTTATTGAGAAGATCCATGCATGGTTGCATGAGGACATGCAAAAAGTTAAATTGGGGGGTATGTTGGGGCTCATAAATGTCCTATTTTCATCCACCTTTCCCTTCATTATTCTTCACATTTCATCGACCCATTAACCTTTCACGATATCATTTCATGAATATACTTGGGTTTCACCTTATTATTTTCCAGTTTATTCATTTTAGTATTAAAATGGAATTTGTGATTAAATGTTAGAAAATTGACATGCTTTCATATATATCTAAAACCCGTGTGAGCTTTGTAATGTGTAGGAATATGTGAAGGATTAATTTAAAAGGACTTCTCAAATAATTCCTCCACCATTTCAAGATTTGAGGAGATAATTCAAGGAGAAGATCATGGAGATTTGGTTGGCATATCTTATCCAAGATATATGAGAGATATGTGTGAGGGTTTGAAGGGATTATATTTTGAAATAATGGGAAATAGGTTGGGAGAAAAGTGGATCTGTAATAATGATATGGTTATCTTATATTCAAGGCTCTCATGTATAAAAGAGAGTGATATATCTTGATGAGGGAGTATTTGAGTAGTAATCAAGTAGAGAATTAGAGTAGTCATTAATGGTAGTCATTTGGATTTGAAAGAAAGGGATTCTTAGCTTTGATTCATGGATTTGATTTTCATGCTTTTATTATTATGTTATGAAGATTGATTTGATTATTATAATGTAAGATTGCCTCATTGGCGTGATCTCACATATGTTGTTGTGTCATTCAACTCTTCACATGTTGTATTTGATTTTCCTTCATGTAGTTTTCCATTCCTATATTAATTTCATTCACGCAATTTCTCATTCCTAGATTAATTTCATTTGCGCAATTTCCCATTCCTAGATTAATTTCAATTCCAAGTCGTGTTTCAATTCACTACATTATATTAGTGATTCAATTTCAGTTGTATCTTAAACATTATATTATATTAGTCCCACTTCAATCTTGCATATACTTTGCGTGTGCTTCGTAAGTTTACGATCCTCAGATTGACAAATTAAATAGTTGGGCAAGTACTACAACTCAATTAATACAACACTAGTTCAACCCAATATAACGACTGTCATTCCCTTGTCACGATTTTTGTTCATTTTCCAGGTAGTTTTGTTCATTTGAATGGAAAAACTGTTGTTCTCTTGTTACGATTGTTGTTCCTTTTGTAAGTAGTGATGTTCATTTGAACGGAACAATTGTCGTTTATTTTGTTACGATTGATGTCCCTTTGTAGGGGTTTCATCTCTGGAGGATGGGTATTGAAAATGAAAGGTAAGAACCTACGTAGGTGACAAGTAAAACACTTTTTCCAGTGCCTACCTTTAGATGATGCATAGAGGTTAAATTTTAAGACATCTTTAGAGCCCAACACTAACGTAGAAGATGCACTTGTGAGGGTTCAACCGAATGAGATAGTAATGATATCTCTCAAATACAAATTGAAGGTGAGTGGATTGATGTACTCTCTTGTGAGAGTGAGAAACAAGATCATCTAGGTAAGATTCAACAATATGATTGAGATCATGAAAAGAAAAGGTCATGGTGCATTGGAAGGTTTCTCCGATGTTTTTAAGGCCAAAATAAATTTTTCGGTATCAAAAAGTACCCAAAGGAAAAATAAACGTCATCTTATGTTGATCCTCGTGTCTGATTTGAATTTCATTATACCCCTAAAATCCATCCATAAAATAAAATATTTTTCTTCCCCTACACTCATCAAGAATCTGGTCAATAAAAGGAATCAAGAAGTTATCTTTAGAACAATCCTTGTTCATGTCTCGTAATCCATACATACATAGATGGTTCCTTACTTTTTATTCATGGGAACAGGTTTGGACACCCATTCAGTCAAAGGAACCAGGTAGGTGAAACCAACATTAAGTAGCTTCTCTACCTCTACTATAATAGCAGGGTCCTTCCTAGGATTAACAGCTCTAAGACATTGTCAAATAGGTATAGCATCCAGATAGGCCTTGATCTCATGTTTGAAAATGTTGGGGTCAATCCCTGACATATCTTCAAATGACCAAGCGAATACATCACAAAATTATTTTAATAGATCAATGTAGATCTAAATTTCTCTAGGAGAACAATCCGCACCGATATATATGTTTTCAATTTTGCTAGGAATTCGAGAGATGTCAATTGTTATAGTAGGATAAATATTCGCCATGTTTCCTTCGACATAAATACAATGTGTATTTAATGGAACCACAATGTGACTGGCCATGTCACTGATGTTAGATATAAATTCATCATTTTTTATCCTAACGAGATCTTGGAGGAAATAGGAGAGATAATGCATATCGTCCCAAGGACTATTAGGACCATACATGGCATCTAAGATGGAATCATATGAAGGTAAATTGTCATTGATGATTGGATGCAAACAAGATGATTGGATGACCCATACGGGCTCTAGAACATGATCCTCCTTGTCCTTCTGTGAGGAGAAAGGATACGGGTCAATAGTAGCATCAACAATAGACGAATATGCAACTTTTGTTGCTGACAATGGAATTTCCATATCAATGTGTGACTGAACTTCGTATGACATAATTATGGAAGGTAGGGTCCAAGGGTCATTGAAATATGAAGTATGGAAATGAACAAACCTCATCGATGATGAAGACTCACTAGAAATGGCATGAATGTGATGAATTGGTGCCACGTAATCAAAGTTACCCATGAGATATGAATAAATTCCAGCACCAAAATCCTAATTTGTCTGCTGAGAATTGTTTATCACAGGGACCAAAGGTCTAACTGATTAATTAGGACTAGCGTGCGCAAAGGAAAATTGATCAATTGTCACTATTTTCCCTTTGTGAGGAAAATATAGAGTGCAGAAAATAGACGACATGACTACTGTCATGGCATAAGTCCAATTACACCCTAGTAGTAAATTATAGTCAAAGGGCACATCCACCGCCTTGAAATCAACGTCCATTGTCTTTCCACCTAACTAGAACCTAAAAGAGGGAAGAATTTTATGGGGTCAAAACAAATTCCCATCAATTGTTGTCAACATAGTCATAGATTGGGATAGAGTCGAAGAGACAATGGCTTTCCAATAGGTTAGGGACATCATGCATGTCACGCCATATTCATCAATTACAGTGCATTTGATGGTAATTTTCGTGTACTCCAAATTGATTTGAAAGGCCACGTGGTAAGGTAAGTAGGGATTAACATCTATGACATCAAACTTAATAACCTTCAAGGTACAAGGGTCTAGAGATCCTAAAGAATATGAAAATCCATTCCTCTATGAAGGACACATTTGGAGAACCTCCAAAGCCGACATCTCACAATGGTTTTGACCCAAATCTTCAACAATTGAATAGTTCTGGGAAGCTCTCACATTAGTATTATGGGTATAGCGTTTTAGTACTCCTTTCGGAATGCAAGGAAGAGGTTCCAATTTTTTGATCTGCAAGTGTGTTTCCAGATGAGGGGAAGACTCTGGACCTACAACATTTTGTGAATAACTGTAATCACGAGATCAAGTGGCTACATCAATCTGAGAGTTGGCCATATTGACACATAGATGGCTACCTTCATGTGTCAAGGGGTTTTGACTCCCACTCGATGCATTTTAGGTGTAGGAGGTCCCTGAAGCCATGTGTTGATTATGTGGAAATGTATTTGTCAATACAACAGGAGGTTGTGATAAGAGCCTTGAGTATTACTCGATTTTTGGGCATAGGTGGGTAAGGTGATCATATTTACAAAGTTTACAAGAAAACTTCACATTTTGTTTTTCCTTCTTTCCCTTACCAACATTATTATTCAATATATCATTGTTAGTGTCGTCCTTGGATTCATTATTAATTTTCCCACCCTTACGATTATTACTTTATCCTTTGCTTATATTCCCTCTTGGTTGTTAGTTACCATTTGGTTTGTCCGATGACTATATAGAATGCACATATGTCAAATGAGTCTGAGTGGACCGATGATAAAAATATTTCAACTGGTTCGTCACCAAGTTTGTATACTTAGCATTTGTAGAGCCTATGATGCCATTGGCATGAGGCCCAACATTTTTTCTAGGGTTATAGTTTGACCATGGTGCATTAGGAAGAATTTCATAGAACATCCTAGACTAAGCATATGTGAGGTCCAATTGTCGGGCTTTGAAAATAGATTCTTCCTCAGATGTTACTCCAGATGTAGAAACATCCTTCGAAATATAAGGCAATAAGGACTTAAGGAACCACTCCAACAAAAACTCTAGAGTAATGTAGGCTTTGATCAACCTCTTCCAGCTACACCACTCTTGGATATGGTCTGAGATATGTGTGGCTTTATCTTGGTGGAGGGAAAACAAAAGTTCTATGCCGACATCGTAACGAACTAGAAACTGGAAGTGGTTGAGAAAGACCAAAACCATATGATTAAAGTTTGTGTATGTTCCCCCTGGTATATCAATGTACAACTTCATGGAGACCCCCATAAGGGTACGTTGAAATAGCCTCAAACAATAGAATTTTCATTAAGGGAGTTAGATGATCACCAAAGATGAAAAGTCATGACATGATCACCCAGATCCTCACCAGTATTGCCTTTGAATTTTGGAATGTTTGAAAGGATATTGGTGGGGACTGGGGGCCATAATGGATCATGACGAAAAGGTTCATTCATTAATTTTGACAAATATCACATATTATGGATGTCTAGAAAAGGGAGTCGGGGTTTCGTAGTCTAAGCCCATGCTCTCAGGAAAGATTGGCGCTGAGGGATAGAAGGCCATCCAGGTTTCTCGTATATTCCATGGCCTTGTCTGGTAGGATAACATCCTCCTCCAAACTGATTCATAAAAAATTTTATGGGCACCATACCTGCGGGAGTAGCATAATGAGGGTTATATATTTTTCCCCCAGCCGAATGGGCTTTGGGATGGGGTTTTCTAATACTCTAAAGTTGACTCCCTCTCGATGGAAATCTGGAGGACAGAAGGGGATTCTCCATAACAATTTTTTTTTTCAGAATCGTCATGGAGGAAGAGTGATCCAGGTGGATATTGATGGCCACCCACCATTTCCAAATGGCTCAAAACAGTTTTCTGGCCATTTTAGCAATTTACTATTTGTAGTAGGTTTTAACTTCCGGGGCCATTTTGAGGGTCCAAATGAAGATTTTTCAAGATCAAGGTTCTCAATGATAGCTAAAGGCATGATTGAGCCCCCAAAATGAATCTCCTCGACAATACCTTTCCAACAAGCTATCACACGCCTAAAACGGAGATCATTTGCAAAAGTTACGACCTCGGGAAGTTGATGTACTCACTTACCCAAACAGGGCCCACATGACTTTTGGCGCTTCATCTCCTAGGGTTAGGTTTTTGGATGTCTATGACTTTTGGCATTCTCGTTTATTGTAAGAGGGCCTTCAGAGCCTCATTGTAATCATCTTCTCATGGATGCGAGTAGCCATCACATCTCTTCTCAGAGATAAGCTACCACCATTCTAGCGAGTCTTTCACTTTGTACTTTTACAGTCTCTGTACATTTATTTCATTAATAGAAATCGTGTATTATTGTATATCTATGACTCTTTTTTATATTTCCTCTATATCTCTATTATATTGTTGTCTCTCTTGCAATATCTCTAAATATTTCTATGTTATATCTCCACTCTCATTTCGTGCCGAAAATAATCTGGATCAAAGAGGGGGTAAAGGAAAGAATATAGGAAGTGACTTGTCTGCCCAGTTGATCACTCCATCGAGGATCATTGAGACTAGGATTAGGCCTGGAAGAAAGAGGAGGAAAACCTCCAACTGTAGGATTCATTTGGGGAGTATGTCCTCCACCAAAGGACAGCGAAGCATATGAAGGAGACATGCCCCCCAGGTTCGAAACTAGGATTCACATTAGCCGTTGGAATAGAGGATGAGAGTTGCGATGTCATTTTGGGCATACCAAAAAAAAATGGATTAGAGACCGAAGGTATTGTCTTATAATTATAACCTGGCGTATTGAAAATATATTTGAAAGGGTTCGTTCCTATGGGTTGAGTAGAACCCACAGGTTGGGTAGCAGTAGAGGCAGGGATATTCGACACCCAAACCATCGAGGTTGAAGGAGTTGAAGTAATCCCACTAATCATATAAGAAATAGGAGTTGAGGAACTCCATGTGACATTCTAGTTTGACTCAGTACTCATAACTAGATTGTCACAAGTCTGGGATGTGGAGATATATGTACCATGTTTATTAAATTTACTCCTTTTAGAAGGAAAATTCAGTAAAGACTCAATATGCAGTGGTAACTTCAACAAACAACGACACCTGCGAGGAAGCTGGTATTTCTCCATGATGACTCAAGACTCGATATATAAAACCAAATCCTAGGGCCAACTAATAATTAGAGAGCACACCAAAATAAAGAGAAAAGGAAAATACACACAAAGAGGATATAGTGGCCAAAAAGGGGCCTCCCACACTAGACTAGGCATGTGTCACCCAAGAGGGGCCTGAGACTCTCTTCAAAATATAGGAGGTATCAGAATCAGTTATAACAGCCCTTGTGGGCTTAACAATGCATTCGGTCATATTCCCCTAGAGAGGTAATCCTCCATAAAGGTTGTGTTTTTTCTGACCCTTATCTGACTTAGGGTACCTACAGAGTAACCCCTGCAAGTGACCTACGTGGCTACCTATGTCAAGAAACTAGAGTCACCACAATATAATCAATGTGCAGGAGAACAATCATAAGTTTGGTCCACAGGATGGGCAGCATAACAAATTGCGGAATCTTGAAAGCACTATATCTAACAGAGGTAAAGGTACTAGCAAGACCGCCAAATATGAATAGAACCCCATAAATATCTATGATGCTAATAAGTTATTAGAGGGATATCTCTACAACCAACTTTGTGCGACCTCGTGCTTAACTTCGGTGTGAATGGAGCTTCTTGAAGTCACTAATTACACAATGGGTTTCACCACTCCCTGGTTAGAAAAATATGTTTAGCTTAATATCCTTGGAGAATTTTACCTATTCCAGGGCCCTATGTCCTATACTTGTTTGTGTACACTTGAAAAATAAAATTATTTCTAATTAATTTTAGTTAATCAATGTTAATTTTAATGGCTTATACTTACTCAGGAGGTGTGGTCGTGAAACTTATGGTATTATAACTCAACATATAAAATAAGCGAATATAAAACCACTGCTAAGTACTAATCTTGAATTTCAAAGAGATGGTATGCTTTGAAATGAAACTTTTCCAATGCAATCTCTACAATTTCAATGAAACATAATCTCTCCATAGGCTTCAAAATCAATAAAAGTAATCAAAAGATCAAATGCCATAATGAAAAATGAGAAAATGGTTTTGTATTTTTGATATAAAGAAAATACAATGCAAGGACTGAATAGCTGCTTCACATACAGACCATATTGCAAGCAAAAAGAGAAAAGTCAAGTAGGATACTGAGAAGAAAACACTCAGACCGATGTGCAAGGAAAACCAATGAAAAGAATGATAAGAAAGAATACTTCTCGAAAATTCAATAATAAGAAGGATTCCTATCACTCTGTAAGAACTTAACAGTCAGGACAGAGACCCAAGAAGACTCGTCAACCAACCAAAATGATCTATATGGATATCGGTGGCCACCCACCTTTTCCATCTGGCTCAAAATAGTTTTCTGGTAATTTTGGTAATTTACTATTTTTAGCAATTTTTCACTTTCGCAGCCGTTTTGAGGTTCTAAACGATCTTTTTTGGTAAAAGGGGGGTAAATATGGAACTTCCTTTGTAATTTCCCCCAAAATAAATTTCCTCGACGATACCTTTCCAACAGGCTATCATACACCTAAAACGAATATCGTATGCAAAAGTTACAACCCTGGGAAGTTGATGTACTAACT
>CBVK0100603486.1:0-16767 GCA_900067695.1 Picea abies | reverse complement strand
CAGTCATGTGTTTTAACCCCGCCAAAATCACCTTTTTTAGTTAAGAAATTTTGTATGTTCGACGAAAACCCCGTCATAAACCTAATTTTTCGAATGACCTCTTTTACAATATTGCTCTGTTTCTCCGACAATAACCAAGGAATACTAGTATTTTGTTCACGACCATCGCCATTAGAATTAATAATAACACTTTGCAAGGCATGATTAGCTTCTTAGAGGTCACAAAAAATCTTTCCAATTCTCTCTTTGTCAGTCCTTCCATCTAATATTCACCATAACAATTTTGTTATGTTCTTCCCGATATGCATTGTATCAAACAATTGAACTATTTGTAGGTTCTCGTAGTATGGCAATCTACTTAATTGTATCGGGTAACTTTTCATTCCTCGTGGAAGCCCATTCGTGCCTTAACGACATTCGTGAAACATCAACAAATTGAAATTAACACTAATTAATGGGACAAAATGAAATTAATACTATAGAAATTAACCAAAGATTTATATAATAGGACATACATAAATAATTTGCGCACCTTGATGATTTCTAATATATTCCAACTTCCATAGGCAAGGTGCCATTCTTCATGGTTTTTTTCGTTTTCTTCTTTACCATTGAACTTTGCTTTGTCTGTAGTTTGATAACTATCGTTCTTAGGCAGAAAGTGCCTATACTCATCAAACACTTCCTTTGCTAAACTCCTTGAACGATGATATTTTATCCTAGGAACACAAACTAGGCATGCAAATTTACCCTTTGTTTGAAGACCTACAAGATATATGAATAAATGTAGCATCAAATTAGAGTTACAATTTAAAATAATGCATGATTTTTTCAAAAAATATATATAATATTAAATCACAAAAATAAAGTAACAATATACCACAAAAATGTGCTAACCCGGGAGCATCATGAATTGTCCATGATAGTATTCCATGGAATTGAAATCGTCTTTGCACTATTGGTCTAGAGATGTCATACATAGTGACACCAACCCATAACTTCAACAACTCGTCGATGAGAGGCTCAATATATACGTTCACATCTTTAACGTGGTGCCTACTGATTGGTTCAACAAATTGCATGATTAATTATACTTATCTAGATGTCATGATATATAAAAGAAATAATTACCATGCATGAAACAAAGAAATGAAATATTTTGTCATGCTTTAAAGAAAATAAAAGATAATTAAATACCCAGAACAATCATTGCCAACATTGTGTGCTCTCTATTGATCGACATCCAAGGAGGAAGGTTATTGTTTATAAAAAAAACAAGCCACACTGAGTACGTAGAATGAATCTCTCCACATGGATTGACACAATCAGCTGCCAATGAAATTCTAACATTATGAGGTTGTTCTTTAAAAATTGGCCATTTTTCTTCGATGTAGTTGAATGCAGAACCATCTGCAGGCATTCAAAGAACATCGTCTCAACTTCTATTCTTTGCATGGAAATCCATAAACTGTGTTGTACTTTGGCACTTGAACAACCGCTAGAAATGTGGAATTATCGAAATATAACAAAGAAATTTGTGAGACACCTTCTTTGACGCTTTACGATGCAGGAGCATCGCAAATATCAAGCGAGCGTGGAGAAAGCGCAACGTATTTTTTGAGCACATGATAAATTGCTTGAAAAACTTTTTGAAGTTGATGCGCCAAATCTTTAATGAAGCCATTTTTGAAGGAGTGCCTTTGTATATTGTATTGTACCTTGAGCGATTCTCTCTCATCCTTAGTAGATAGGAGGCATTTAAACTAGTTAATGAGAGTAGATAGACTTGAATTCATAGATTAGACAGTTTTAGAAAGGAGGGAAAAACAGATATAGACACCCTCATTGTACATTGTAGCATTGGCATGATTATTGAAGCAGGAAGAGCAAAGGAGAATATCAGAGAGATGTAGAAGAACATCCATGTATAGATCTTGAATTAATAGAAGAAGTTGATTCAAATCCATGGTTTTGTGTCTGTTCTTTATGTGTTGATGTTAAATGATGTGCTCATGAGTGTTTGTTTTCCTGTTATGAATTTTAATTATTGTTGTGTATTTGATTTCATGTTTGAGTTTGAAATCTAAGGGGAAGAAGAAATGAGTTTCAAATGTTTCTCTATCCGAGTGAGGATTCCTGCAAGGAGTGTAGTCGAAAACGTCCGCAAGAAGTGCCTTGACGGAGGCTCAGGTAGTTTAACTCTTGTTCTCGTTCACCCAGAAGTGAAATTGGGTTACTAGAGCCGTGCCAGGAGTGTGCAGGCTAAGAGAGAGTCTCAGTTGTGAATCTGAGCAGAATCTTTGAAGGACTGTTGCTGCAGGTGTGCGCAAGGTTGAAGAAACCCAAACACTTGAAGTGTTTGCAGGTTGCCACAAGGAAGGCATGCAAAGGGTTCTCTTTTTCTAAGAGACTGAGAAGTTGGAGAGAGCTCAAGAGGGATAAAACCTTCATAACCTGAGGAAGGATTTTACAGGGAGTTCGTGCCATGGAGCATCTAAAACTAGTGTTGCAGGGTTGCACGTAGGAGGACGAGTGAGCGCGGAGGAACACTTGGTTATTTTCAAGAAATCCTTAAGGAGGAAGAAATTGACGGTCAAGATCTCATGGAGGGGATTCATGAAAAATCCGCCAGCCATCAGATCCACCAGAGTAACGAGGAGGTTACGGCCACACCAGGAGGTTAATCTCGGGAGGATCGTGAGCCGTAGGATCGTTGTTGGGTTGCCCGTCATCCATTCGATTAGGCAGCAGTTGCACTGGGGTTAAGTCCTAGTGAGCAGAGGAAAGTCCTGAAGAGGCATTGGGATATTGAGGCATTGGGGTTTCAGAAGTCAAGAGACCCGAGACCTTTCAAGTCTTGAAACACCGAGGAAGTCCTAGCTGTGGATCTTAGGGCGGACACGCGTCAGAAGATCCGAGAGGAGTCGGGGCTCGACACTTTGTGAACCCTAGGGAAAAATAAAATGTTGCATTAGGAATCGCGATCTTGCGATGTTCAAAAAGGAAATGAGGGGATAGTGACATGGAAGAGTCAACCCTTACGTGCATCGGGAATTGGCATTTCGTGATTCTTGGGAACCATAGTAGCGGGAATCGCAAAACTTTGAAACGCGATTTCCCGACAGGCTAAAAGAGTGGGCCACGGATGAGTCGGCATGGAGGAAAAGTGATGTAATCTATCGGGGTTCGGGAAAAGGTAAGTCCCGAGAACGCATGCATTAGGATTTGCAAATTCATGAACTCCGAAATAACGATGGGGTACAGCTGTTGAAGAGTTGACTCGCACGTGTGTCAGTGCAACGACATATCGGGAATCGGGGGTCGGTGAAGTGAGTTATTTGAAATGTCACAGGAGCCAAAATCCTGACAGAAGAGATCCCTATAGGAGTGGGAAAGAGTCATCATTTTCCCATATCGGGTTTTGAGGGATCGCGAGGCACAAACCATGCGACCACAGGACTCACGAAACTGCGAAGTCCGATTTCCCGATCGTTAAGGGAGATCTTTTGGAGAACTATTGTGGGTGTGGAAAATTCCCGATAGGGAATTAGAAGATCTTTTCAGTTCTTCAGGCCGAGGAAGGAGGAGGTCCTATGAGCGGACGTGCCTAAGGGTGCGCTTGCGTCAAGTGGTATCAGAGCAAGAAAATTTATTTGCTTTCTGTAGAAGAGAAGAAGGAAATTCACCATGGTGCAAAGGAGACGGGATAGACAGTCACCCGATCTAGAGGAAAGAGAAAACTCGAGGAGAAGGGCTAGGCAAGTGCAGAATCCAGAAATGGAAAGAGAGATACGTGATCTACGAGCTAGACTCGAAGATATGGAGACAACGCAAAGACGCACAACCAATGCGGGGGATCTTAGCAATTCAGAGGGTGAAGTTGAAGTTGAACATGGGAAAGAAGTTGTAGCCGAGGATGCAACCAATGAACATCTAATCAAAGCTATTGCACGGATGGGTGCAAAAACGAAGATGGACATTCCAGTTTATGAGGGGAATCTAGATGTGGAAGTGCTTCTAGATTGGATTAGAGATCTGGATACATACTTCGATTATGAATATGTTGAAGAGGATAAGAAAGTCAGGCATGCTGTCATGAGATTGAAGGGACATGCATCATTATGGTGGGACGAGCTACAAGTAGATAGACGCTACAAGGGCAAGCAAAAAATTAAAATTTGGGATCGAATGATTGCAAAGATGAAGGCAAAGTTCATCCCGAGAGATTATCAAATCACTCTGTTCAAGAGGATGCAGAACCTGAGACAGAAGATGATGACAGTAAAAGAATACACGGAGGAATTCTATTGACTGAACATCAGGGCAGGTCATCGGGAGAGAGATGATGAGAAAGTTGCCAGGTATATGAATGGCCTGAGATACGATATCCAGGACGAGATGAGTATGGAAACCATCCGAACGGTGGAGGATGCCTATCAAATGGATTTGAAAGCTAAAGAGAAGCTAATCCGTAAGCAAGGTCAGCGAGGCCGAGGCAGGAGTCAGCCCAAAGGAAAATCGGTTGCCCAAGATAAATACCAGAAGCCCAAGGACGACTGGAAAAAGCCTCAGACTAGAACCGAGAGAGGTGGAAGTTCACAGCAAGGCCAGCATGCTGAATAGAGAGGGCAGCATAAAGAGCAGAGCGGAGGATATGTTGATAATAACATGTTTCCTCATACTAGAGGTAGAGGAAGAGGAAGAGGTGGAGTAATCACATGCTTCATGTGTGGAAAAAATGGGCACAAGTCCTATGATTGTCCAGATAAAAAGAAGGATGGAGGAGAATCTCACATCGCCGAGGCACATAGGTGAGATGTTGAAGCAGAAGATGCAGAAGGCGGAAGGTCATTGATGATGCGTAAGGTTCTTTTAACACCCGAGAAGGAGGTGGAGGACTCCGCTCAAAGAAACAGAATTTTCAGAACTACTTGCAAAACCAAGGACAGGGTATGCAAGGTTATCGTGGACAATGGTAGCACAGATAATCTTGTTTCAACTGAGATGGTAGAGAAGCTGGAGCTGGAGATGACTGATCACCCGAGTCCATACAAAGTTTCATGACTACAGAAGGGACATCAAGTAAATGTCCCTAAACAGTGTTTAGTTGAATTCAAAATAGGAGGGTATAATGATAAAATACTCTACGATGTTATTCCTATGGATGTCTGTCATTTATTATTGGGCATACCATGGAAATATGACAGGAACGTAATTCATGATGGGAAAATGAATACGTATACTCTAGAGAAGAATGGGAGGACACACATGTTGCTTCCAATAAAAGATAAGGAGGTAAAACCAGAAGGGAGAAATATTGTACTCCTTGTGAGTGGGAAGGAGCTTCTTACGAAGGTGAAGAAGAAAGAAGATCCACAATTCTTTGTGGTCAGGAAACCAAGGATCGTTTTGACTAGCACGAGAGTAGACGATTTTCCAGGAGAAATTCAGGAACAACTGGAAGAGTTCGCTGACATCGTGGTGGACGAAATACCTCGTTTGTTGCCACTGATGAGGAGTGTGAGTCATCATATAGACCTCATACCAGGAGCTAGTTTTCCGAATAAAGCCACATACAGGTTGACGCCGCAAGAAAATGAAGAGGTCAAGAAGCAGGTCTAGGAGCTGCTAGACAAAGGATTGGTCAGGGAAAGTTTGAGCCCGTGTGCCGTTCCAACGGTACTCAGTCCAAAAAAATATGGAGGTTGGAGAATGTGTACCGACTCAAGGGCGATCAACAAGATAATCATCAGGTACAGGTTTCCATTTCTGTGGATGGACGATTTAATGGATTGCTTGAGCGGAGAAAAATACTTTTCAAAGATTGATCTGAAAAACGGATATCACTAGATTCGCATGAGGGAAGGTGATGAGTGGAAGACGGCCTTCAAAACCAACGAAGGACTGTATGAATGGATTTTCATGTCGTTTGGCTTGAAAAATGCGCCGAGTGCCTTTATGAGGTTAATGAATGAAATCCTAAGGGAATTTATCGGGAAGTTTGTCATTGTGTATCTAGATGACATATTAATTTTCAGCAAAACAAAGGCAGAACATCTAAAGCATTTAGCTACAATAATGAAGAAGCTACAATAGGAGAAGTTGTTGATTAACATGAGGAAATATTCATTTATGAAGAAAGAACTCATTGACTTGGGATTTATTATATCTATGAATGAATTGAAGATGGATCTAGATAAGGTGGAGGTAATTAAAAATTGGCCATCACCGAGAAATATTTTTGAGGTGAGGAGTTTTCATGGATTGGCTAGTTTCTACCAGAAGTTCATCAGAAATTTCAGTGGGATTAGCGCAGCGATGATGGATACAATAAAGAAAAGACATAAATTTTTTCACTGGACTGAAGAGGCAGAGAAAAGTTTCAAATTTTTGAAATGGAAGATCACAGAACAACCGGTTCTGGTGTTGCCGGATTTCCAAAAGACGTTTCAAGTAAAATGTGACGCAAGTGGGTTTGCCATAGGAGCGGTCTTGAGTCAGGAGGACAGACCGATTGCATATTTCAGTGAGAAGTTGAATGAGGAAAAAGAAAAGTACTCCACGATAAGGAATTTTATGCCATCATACAGGCATTGAAAAAATGGAGGCACTATTTGATTCCAAAGGAATTTGTTTTATATAGTGATAACCATGCATTACAATTTGTGAATCAATGAGAGAAGTTGAATCAGAGGCATGTTAAGTGGGTCGAATACATGTAGAATTTCACTTTTGTAATTAAGCATATATTGGGTACTACTAACAAAGTGGCTGATGCTTTGAGCAGGAAATGTTTGCTGATGTAGGAGTTCAAAGTCAGGATGTTAGGCTTTGATGATCTCAGGGACATGTATGCAGATGATCAGGATTTTAAAGAAGCATACGGAGAAGCTAAGAACCCATTTCTCAGAGATAGAAGCTAGTGGATAGAGTACATGATCCAGGAAGGATTGTTGTTCAACGGAAATCAATTGTGTATTCCAAATTTCTCCATGAGTGAGAATCTGTTAAAGGAGAAACACAGTGGAGGCTTGGCAGGGCATTTTGGTCACGACAAGACATTTGCAAAACTGAGCGAGTCATAATTTTTTCTAGGGATGTGGTCAGAGGTCAAGCGGTTTGTAAACAGATGCAAAATTTGCCAGCATTCAAAGGGAAGAAAGAAGAATGCAGGATTCTATCAACCATTACCCATACCCGAGAGGCCGTGGGATGAAATCAGCATGGATTTCGTATTGGGATTGCCAAGGACACAAAGAGGATTTGATTCAGTCTTTGTGGTAGTGGATAGGATTTCCAAGATGGCACATTTTATCCCATGCCAGAAAACTAGTGATGTGACTCACATCGCAAATCTATTTTTCAAAGAGGTCGTTTGACTTCATGGATTACCCAGAAGTATAGTTTTGGATAGAGATACAAAGTTCATGGGACATTTTTGGAGGACACTGTGGAAGAAGATGGGGACTAACTTGATGTTTAGTTCTGCCTATCATCCTCAGACGGATGGGCAAACAGAAGTGGTGAACAGAATTTTGGGAGACTTGCTTAGAAGCTTGGTGACAGAGCACCAAAACCAGTGGGATAGTATATTGCTGTAGGAAGAGTTCGCATATAATGACTCAGTGAACAGGAGCACAGGCCAAAGTCCATTTCAGATTTTGTATGGCATGCAACCGAGAGGAGTTTCTGAATTAAGGGATTTGGAACAGACTGCGACTAGGAGCACAAGTGCTGAAGAGTTCACAGAGGCGATGAAAGAACTTCATGGCCAGGTGAAGCAGTGACTGCTAGATTCAAGTCATGAATATAAGCACAGAGCCGACCAATGGAAGAGACAAATTCAATTCGAGGTTGATGAATTATTTCTGGCACATTTGAGGAAAGAGAGGTTCTCGAGGGGAACATACAATAAATTGAAAATGAAGAAAATCAGGCCATGTAAGGTCTTGAAGAAATTGGAGGAAAATTCTTATGAGATCGAGTTATCAGATGGGATTGGAATATCTCTGATATTCAATGTCGTAGATTTATATCCATATAAAGCTGAGGAAGTAGGAACAGAAGGTGAACATCCAGGGATTCAGTGGCAGAAGTAGATGTCGATTGCAGGGAAGCCGCAGATGGAGAACATATTGGACAAGAGAGTCAGTAAGAAGACCAGGAGGAAAGAATACTATGAGTATATGGTCAAATGGAAGGGGCATCCAGTGGAAGATGCCAGCTGGGAGAATGAAGCAGAGATACAAAAGCATGGATATACCATGCATGATCTCATGGATAGGAGCCCATGAAATTTTTCAAGCGAGGGAGTATGATGCAGGAGCATCACAAATATCAAGCGAGCATGGAGCAAGCGCAACGTATTTTTTGAGCACATGATAAATTGCTTGAAAAACTTTTTGAATTTGATGCACCAAATCTTTAATGAAGCCATTTATGAAGGAGCTCCTTTGTATATTGTATTGGACCTTGAGCAATTCTCTCTCATCCTTAGTAGATAGGAGGCATTTAAACTAGTTAATGCGGGTAGATAGACTTGAATTCATAGATTAGACAGTTTTAGAAAGAAGGATGGAAAAACGGATATAGACACCCTCATTGTACATTGTAGCATTGGCATGATTATTGAAGCGGGAAGAGCACAGGAGAATAGCAGAGAGCTGTAGAAGAACATCCATGTATAGATCTTGAATTAATAGAAGAAGTTGATTCAAATCCATGGTTTTGTGTCTGTTCTCTGTGTGTTTATGTTAAATGATGTGCTCATGAGTGTTTGTTTTCCTGTTATGAATTTTCTTTATTGGTGTGTATGTGATTTCATGTTTGAGTTTGAAATCTGAGGGGAAGAAGAAATGAGTTTCAATTGTTTTTCTATCTAAGTGAGGATTCCTGCAAGGATTGTAGTCGAAAACGTCCGCAAGGAGTGCATCGACGGAGGCTCAGGTAGTTTAACTCTTGTTCTCATTCACCCAGAAGTGAAATTGGGTTACTAGAGCCATGCCAGGAGTGCGCAGGCTAAGGGAGAGTCTCGATCGTGAATCTAAGCAGAATCTTTGAAGGACTGTTGTTGCAGGTGTGCGTAGGGTCGAAGAAACCCAAACACTTGAAGTGTTTTCAGGTTGCCACAAGGAAGGCGTGCAAAGGGTTCTCTTTTTCTAAGAGACTGAGAAGTTGGAGAAAGCTCAAGAGGGATAAAACCTTCAGAACCTAAGGAATAATTGCACAAGGAGTTCGTGCCATGGAGCATCTAAAACCAGTGTTGCAGGGTTGCACACAGGAGGACGAGTGAGTGCATAGGAACACTTGGTTATTTTCAAGAAATCGTCAAGGAGGAAGAAATTGGCGGTCAAGATCTTGTGGAGGGGATTCGTAAAAAATCCTCCAGCCGTCAAATCCACCAGAGTAACGAGGAGGTTACGGCCACACCAGGAGGTTAAGCTCAGGAGGATCGTGAGCCATAGGATCGTTGTTGGGTTTCCCGTTAGCCATTCGATCAGGTAGAAGTTGCACTGGGGTTAAGTCCTAGTGAGCAAAGGAAAGTCCCAGAGAGGCATTAGGATATTGAGGCATCGGGGTTTCAGAAGTCAAGAGACCTGAGACCTTTCAAGTCTTGAAACACCGAGGAAGTCCTAGCCATGGATCTTAGGGCGGACACGTGTCAGAAGATCCGAGAGGAGTCGGGGTTTGACACTTCATGAACCTCAGGGACAAAGAAAACGTTGCATCAGGAATCGTGATCTCGTGATGTTCGAAAAGGCAATGAGGGGATAGTGACGTGGAATAGTCAACCCTTACATGCATCAAGAATCGGCGTTTCATGATTCTTGGGAACCATAGCAGTGGGAATAGAGAAACTTCGAAACGCGATTTATCGACAGGCTAAAAGAGTGGGCCATGAAGGAGTCAACATGGAGGATAGGTGGCGTAACGTATTGGGGTTCGGGAAAAGGTGAGTCCCGAGAACGTATGCGTTAGGATTTGCGAATTCACGAACTCCGAAATAACGATGGGGTATAGTTGTTGAAGAGTTGACCCGTGCGTGTGTCAGCGCAATGGCATATTGGGAATCGGGGGTCTGTGAAGTGAGTTATTTGAAACGTCGCAAGCGTCGAAATCCCGACAGAAGAGATCCCGATAGGAGCGGGAAAGAGTCGACATTTTCCCATATAGGGTTTTGAGGGATCGCGAGACACAAACCATGCGACCACAGGACTCGCGAAACTGCGAAGTCTGATTTCTCGATCGTTAAGGGAGATATTTTGGAGAACTGTTGTGGGTGTGGAAAATTCCTGATAGGGAATTAGAAGAGCTTTTCAGTTCTTCAGGCCGAGGAAGGAGGAGGTCCTATGAGCGGACGTGCCTGAGGGCGCACCTGCATCACTTTATCGGTTTGATATCTACTTATTTGACATTGTGGGCATTCATTTTCTAATGAATATTGTCCATAATATATGATATGATCATTAGGACATGCATCAATAGTCTGATAGTCCATTCCAATTTCTTTCATAATCACAGATATTTCTCGATATGTGCATGGAAAAATATTTGACGTCGGTAATAGAACATCACCTAACAATCTAAAAAATTCTAAACAGTAAGTCAATGTAAACAATATTAATCATCAATATATCATCTAATATACTAATTTATAAATTAGAAAACAATACCAATATAGGAAAAAACTAAACCTTTTAAGTATTTGTGAACATACATGCATAAATAATTAACAAATTAAATACCTTAGTATCTGTGTGAGACATGTGTTTGATAAACCATTCAAAACCTTTAGGTTTACCAAAAACAATATAGAAGATAAAAGATTTGTTGTTGAGCCTTCATAAAGAGGTCGACGTGTCTTCTCGAGTAGAGGATCAACATCATGACTATCATCTTGGTTGTCCTCATCCTTTGGAGAAAATGTGTCTTGGATCAATCTATGTATCTCATCTTCCTGATTTGAATCACTAACATTATCTCCATCTATATCATCATTAACAACTTGATCAATAGCTTCAATATTATGATCTCAAAGTTCATCTCCATGTAAAGTAGTATTTTTTCTAGTACTTGGAAAATAACTCTCTGGAGGTCGAAACTTTGGGGGCATCGTCTATATATTTAAAAACAACATAGAAAAGTTAGTGTGTATAGAAAATATAAAAATCTCGATGAGAAATATTACTAAAATTCATGACATATTGATTATTACAGAGAATACATTAAATATTGAATCCTCTTACCAAGGAACAATATTCATAACCCCCTTTGGCATGCCCCTTCTCCCTACAATGTCTTTGGGCTGTTGTTATTAAAATTCTTCTATTTTTCAAGCCTCTGCAATCATAGCAAGGGAAATAACATTTTCCATCACCCCTCGCCTCTAATGTCTCTCTTAACCGAGTAAGCTTCCTGTCATTTTCGTTCATTGTGACAAATCCTTGTCCTGACAAGTAATTGTCTTACCTACACGATACCAAACATTAAGTTGTCAATTTTTTATTTCTTGGATACTCCTTTCGATTATGATATGTTTATTTATAGTGACCTACATCTTTATAATAAGGTGATCATATGTGTAGAGGATCAACATCATGACGACATAGATAACATCTTTATAATAAGGTCATATGTTTTCTTTATATAATAATGACATATATACCTAACATAAGTTTAGGGTTAGTGTTTATGTATCTTATTAGTCCCTGCTAAAGCAGGGAATATAGAAATCAATTACTATCATTTCACCGATAAGGGTTGAGTTTCAAGAGCAATTCCATATCTTTTTCAATGAAAAGAGAGAGAGATTATAACTCAATTGAAGGGAAAAGGGTATGTGGATTCCATAAACCTAGAATATTATGGAATCCACATACCCTTTTCCATAGAATATACTAACTAGATTGAAAAAACAAATACATGAAATATGGTACTACACATATTATAATATATTATCAAGGAAAAAACAAGTTAAATGCAAATTGGACATTTGAAAAAAAAATTACAAGTTAAATGAGTACATCAATAAAAAATAACATACTAACCTTGCAAGTTCAAAATCCGAGCTATGTAGATCGATAATTGGATTTGTTTAACCGGTGGGTGACGGAAAAAATAAACGGCTCAAACAAAAGCCAAGAACAATGTCGCAACTATAGAAATTGTGTCGCAAAGTCTCTTAAAGTCACTTATATATAGATAAAATAGTCAACTATCCATTAACACCAACCAATGAGATAGGCAAAATTTTCGTTGCTATTGCCATGAACGTTCGTCGCTATATCGACGAAAATCCCGACTAGGTTAAAGTAAGATTTTTGTGGATATTGCGATGAAATTTCATGGCAATATCCATGAAAATATCACCCTCTTTAAAAAAATGATGAAACTAGTGGAAGTGTGGAAAAATCCACCCATATGTAGTAGTGACATTTTACTTCCAAATATATATAAGGCACTGTATTTATGCCTTGGGTTTTTCATGTGTACACATTCCCTTGACCCACATGTTAGCTATTGGTATGGGTTAACACACTTGAACCCATACATATACACCCACTTATGTAAATTAAGTGGTTCAAATGCATATAACAACATAATTAAATAAAAAAATAAAAATAAGCAAGGACAAAAAGAAAACTAAGAAAAAACAATGCATGTATTTCCAAGACGATGAGCAATATCTAGCCTGTTGCAAAGTATTTAAGAATATGCAGATTGGATGCCTGTACAACCATTCTCATTCACTTCATTCCTTCACCCATCCATGCTCCCATCCACATTCATCCCGCCATGCAGTCATGTACCATCTACATGCATCCATCCACTCCTTTTCTGACTCTCGCTGACCACTAATACCGAGCTTCCAATTCACCAAATGACATGATGCAAACCACCATTAACCCTTGAGGAGATGTGAGTACATGCCATTGAATGACCATGGATGGAAGTATGTTTACATACCAACAATATTAATTGTAAGTTGGTGAATTTTAATGCAACATTTCCACCCATAGACCCTTCAAATTTCATCTCGGAGAGGCTAATTGGTTGCATCCCCATATTTGTAATATTCAACTACATGAATATGAATTGCATGTACTCAGATACTTTGATCAGAGATTTGGAACCCATCCATGGTTTCACTATTTCTTATTGAACATGATTATGCACCATCGTAGCCAAGCAACTTCTGTAGTATTTGTAAATAAATTAATACATGATAACTCACCTGCTACAATTATATACTTGTGGTAGCAACTCATTGATTTACTTGACAATAAGTTGGTTGAGATTCTTATGAGTTTTGGTTTTATTCTTAGAGGTACAATGGAATATTAGACAAAATGTCATTCTGAACTCACAGACATGATTACTCAATTGGGTTGTCCAACATTGTTATTTGATTTGAGTGTAGCTGACACAATGTGTCCTGAATTGCACAATGTCATTCCCATAAATATACATTCTCATCGTTAAAATGAACATCATAAAAGAAGAAAAAAATTCATCTAATACCCCCATCTTGTTTCCATATATATGCATCAAATATTACATATATTTTAGGAATATATATATATATATATATATATATATATATATAATATTTTAGGTATATATATAACAACATGGAATCCACATGATATTCATCAATGAAACATTGTGGTTCCTTGAAGCATAAATGATGATCCATGCCTATTAAACAATGAAAAAATTCTCTCTTCCAATGCTCATGGCGATTATGAGCATTTGTTGAATTGTGTTCAAAGATATACAAAGTCTAGTGTAGATATACAATGCTCCATCGAAGGTTTGTGATGATTCAGTATTGTTCATAGATGTGAAAGGGAAAAATAAATATGATCCTGCACGAAATTGTGATAGGGTAAATGTTCATAATGTTGATATTCTTGCAATGTGGCATGCTAATGTTGATTTTCAGCGAGTGGTTTCTCGACATGTTGTCTTGAAATATATTGAAAAGTATGCTTCTAAGGTAGAAAAGAGGTTAGAAATTTATCAATATTTGTTGGCTAGAATTTCAAATGCAAGCACCTTAGAAGCTCCTACATTATGTGAATACAAAAGATTCCTTGCAGAAACCTTTGTTGATCACAATATTGGCACACAAGAAACCTCGCATATGTTATGGAAACTACTTCTAGTAAGAAATTATTTTCCTTGGATGTTGGTAGAACAGTTTTTAAGAAAGTATCAAATAATCCCCATCAATTTTCATCTCCGGATAGTTTTCTTCAAATATATCAAAATAAACCTTCTTTTCTTGATCATTTTTATATCATATAAACAACAAGATCTTGGACCTTTGATGCAAAATGTAAGAAATAACCATGGAAACATAGATATTTTCATGCCATTGTTCGAGTTAAGAAATATTTTTTTTCTATTCCCAATGAGGCTTCAGATGACTTTGAGACTTTCTGTTGGACTTAGTTACTTATGTACACGCCATTTCATAATATTCCCATTGATATTGGACTTTCAAGTGAAACAATCATTGAAAATTGGTGGAATTTTCAATATAGAGCATGCCATGTTGATCGTTCCCTTATCGCTTCTAATATTGAAGAAGATGAAGATCCCCATGAACAAGCAACCATTGTTGAACACGATTTTTAAGAATGGCAAGTTTTATGTCACTTAACACCTCCAAATAATGTCATTATTTATGACCTTCAGATTCTTGGTCAAAGGGACTTTGATTTTTTCTTTAATTGGGAGGAATAAATGGTTTCAAATGGTGTTGTATAAGAATATATAGATTTTATAAAAAAATCCCAATCTAGGGGTGTTATTGTCAAAAATTATCTTACCTCAATTCCTTCACCAACATCCTTGTCAGAGAAAAAGTGACTTGAGTTTTAGATCATATTACGACCCTTAGTTGAATATGAGCATCGTGAACCTCTTCACATGATTATATAGGGTACTCCAGGCATTGGAAAGTCTTTTTTTATTCATTATATTTCTCATGTTTCTTTCACTTTAGAAACTAATGGCCATAGTCCATTGCTTTTTCTCACTCCAACATGAATAGTTTCTTTTAATATACATGCCAAAACAATACACTCTGTTATGAAAATTCCTATCAAAGCTACGATACCACTACAAGGAAAATCTCTTCCAATATTTAAAGAATAAATGAGGCATATTTGATATATTTTGTTAAATTATGAACTTGATTTCTTCTGTGGATTAATTCTTATATTTTCTTCAACACTTTGATTCCATATTAATACACTTCAAAAATACCAAACCATAACCGAATAAAAATAACTGTGTTGATAAATAAGCATGCACCTCAATAACGCATATACCCTGTACAGGGAGAAAACCCCCAAAAAATGATATTCCTTTATTGCATTAATAATGTATGATCACTTACAAATATCCAACATGAATGTTCTTCTCTTAAAGAGCTTTCCAATATGAATCTGACCTGACAAATACCTAAGAGACATTGCTAAAATACACCTCTGATATGATGCCTCTATTGTTGATATACAACACTGATATGCTATTGAAATATGCCTCTAATATGCAACCTCTATTGTTGATATAGAGCATTGATATGTTGCTTTGGTATGTTTCCTCTTTATCACTGATATGCTCCTCTATTTCTTCTCCCTTAACTTTAATATCAAAAACTGTATTGAAGAGAGGGGTCTACCTCTTCTTATATAGGCTAAAGAGGAGAAGACGAGAGGCTCAAAATAGTAACTTGTTTGCATCCTTTATGTTAAATTATGAGATTGATTTCTTATGTAGATTAATTCTTTTATTTTCTTCAATACTTTGATTCCAGCTTAATATACTTCAACAATTCCAAATCATAATCGAATAGCAATAACTATGTAGATAAGTAAACATGCACATCAACAACACATATACACCGGGGAAACCCTGTACAGGGAGAAAAACCCCAACAAACAATATTCCTTTATTGCATTAATAATGTAAGATCTCTTACAAATATCCACCATGAATGTACTTCTCTCAAATATGTTACCAAGATGACTCTGAATTGACAAAGACTTACATGAACTTGATGAAATACACCTTTGATATGCTACCTCTTTATCATTGATGTGCTCCTCTATTACTTCACCCTCAACCTGCATATGAAAATTATGTTTCAAAATTGTGTTGCAGAATTGTATTGCAAAAATGTGTTGCGAAACTATATTGAGGAGAGGGTTGGACCTCTTCTTATATATACTGAAGAGGGGAAGAGGGGAAGCTCAAAATAATAACCTGATTTCATGCATTAAACATAACTCAGTTTCATGCTTTAGTTCAAACTTAGAACTAGACTTGAGATTGGTTACAACTCAACATTACACTTTAGTTCGAACATAGAACTAGACTTGAGATTGGTTACAACTCGACATTACACTTTAGTTCGAACTTAGAACTAGACTTGAGATTGGCATGCTTTAGTTCGAACTTAGAACTAGACTTAAGACTTTAGTTACAACTCAACATTACACTTTAGTTCTAAAATAGAATTATACTCAAGACTTTAGTTGCAACTCAACATTACACTTTAGTTCTAAAATAGAACTATACTGAATACTTTAGTTGCAACTCAAAATTACACTTTAGTTCTAAAATAGAACTAGACTCAAGACTTTAGTTGCAACTCAACATTAGTAAAATATAACTAGACTCAAGACTTTAGTTGCAACTCAACATTACTAAAAATAGAACTAGACTAAAGACTTTAGTTGCAACTCAACATTA
>CBVK0100603485.1:0-16769 GCA_900067695.1 Picea abies | reverse complement strand
GGTGTAAATACTTCATGGGGTATAAACACGGCTGAAAGTAAAAGACCTCTGAATTAGGAAGATAATCAGGCTCCACAACCAACACATTCTTTTTGGGAGAATCACTGGTTGCTTGGATAAGCAAGAAACAGTTCTCAATATCTTTGTCTAGCACTGAAGTTGAGTATATTGCAGCAGCAGAATGTTGCACACAAGTGGAATGGATGAAACAAACTCTACAAGACATCAAAATAGTATTTGAAGAACCCACAATTATCCAATGTGACAATACAAGCACGATAAGTCTCTCTAAGAACCCAGTCCCACACTCAAAATCAAAACACATTCCTATAAAATACCACTATCTAAGAGATCAGGCTGAAAACAAGAACATTAAATTGGAATATGTTCTAACACAAGAACAGGTGGCAGATATTTTTACAAAACCCTTAAGCAGAGATGTATTTGAATATCTCAGGCAAAAATTGGGAGTAATCCTTCTTCCTACCTAAATCTCTCAAGGAAATAATGCATCAGTTGGCACCTATCCAGGGGGAGATAGAAATCAACAACAAAAGGTGTTATTCAGTTATGAAATAAAAAAGATTGATTACAGGAGGCTTTACCGTTAGTCAGAGAAGAAATTATATAGACAGATCATAGGAGAAGAAACCCTTTGCCATTGATGTCAAAGGGGGAGAGAAACTTCATAAAAACTTCATAAGAGGAAAGCATCATCACAGGGGGAGTTTTTTATATGAAGTTAGTGTGTTTCCCTCAATGACAAAGGGGGAGATTGTTGGACAGATTGTCATTGATGTGAACAGTTGAATTGATTATCTATTGTTAATGATGAATTACCACAGTTGAGATTGTCATTGATGTCAAACAGGTATATCAGTAAGAAGGAGATGTCAACAGTGTGCAGAGATTGAAAGAGCGAACATGAGAAGCGAATACTCGAATGAGTTAAGCTAGCGTTGAGTTCAGAGAAAGGAGCCATCGATAATCTCGATGGATGGTAGAGATTGTTGGAGACAATAGGAACAAATAGTTGTGGGTCCTTAGATCCATCATAGCTGCAAGGAGGATAAGTGTTGAACTCATTCAAACTCCAAAGCTCAGGAGGAGGAGTGACGTGGACCGTTAGATCCAAAGCCAAAAAGGAGGAGCGACGTGGGTCGTCGATGTTGGGTCGCATAAATACCACATTTTCATATACTATTTGTCACCATGATTCATACCATATCCTTCCATAAAACCCTTAATCTCCACCATTTTCATATACATATGGGTTCATATTCTATTTTTCCAAATTATTTATCTTTGAGCATTTCTAAGACAATTCTTGATTAAAATTTAGAAATTATATATATTTTTCATATTTATCCTAAAGATTTGTGTGAGCTTTGTGATATAGGAATATTTCAAACAAAGGAGGATTCAAG
Organism: Picea abies; assembly: GCA_900067695.1. Lineage (NCBI taxonomy): Eukaryota > Viridiplantae > Streptophyta > Pinopsida > Pinales > Pinaceae > Picea > Picea abies. The sequence continues at coordinate 15,342 of CBVK0100603485.1, read as the reverse complement.
AAGCTTCTCAAATGTTCTCCACATTTTAAATATTTGAAAAGATAATTCAAAGATAATATTATGGAGCGAATATCTTATCCAAGATATTTGTGGAGGGTTTAAAGGGATAGTTGGAGGAAAAAGTGGATCTGTAATTATGAGTGGTTTATCCTCATCCATGTATAAATAAGAGGGTCCTCTCCTCATTTGGGAGGAGGCCTCTCTCTAGAAATAGAGAAATAATGAAATAGTTTGTCATTTTGAGAGTCGTATATGGATCTCATCATTTTGTAATTGGATTGATACTTTTGGAATAAAGAGTTAGATTTCTTCATGTTTTGATTTGTTAATTTAGTTTCTCATGTGAGCTCACATGCTTTTCATTTTGCCTTTTGTTATTTGTAATTTTCAATTCTTTTATTAGATTTGATTTATCCAATTCCATGTTTTCATAGATTAATTTTATCTTTCATATTTTCGTAGTTAGATTCAATTTCAATTGTTTTCATAATTTAGATTCAATTTTAGTTTATTTCATAGTTAGAGATAGTTTCAGTTGCAAGGTTTATTAGATTAATTTCCTTTGATGCAATTTCATACTTTTTAGATTTTAGATTTATTTTTAGTCAAAGTGTTTCCTTTTGAATGTTAGAGTAGAATAGATTGTTTTAGCCCTGCATATACTGTGCTTAAATCTCTAAGTTTATGAACCTCGGGTTGACAATTTAATGTCGAAATCAATATCATATAATTAGCTCGACATTTTGGCATCGTTGCTAGGGAGGTGTTAAAAGGGTTATAGTTTAGGAATTTTTATTTCTAGTTGTTTGAAATTTGTTTTGTGAATAGCTTGGGGGAGGACAGTGTTGTAAGACGAAAGGTAAGAACCTGCACTTCCACTTTAGTGGGTCTATATCCAAAGCCAAGCATGTTTTATTTTGCAAATTAGTTTGATTTTGTAATTATTTTTCTTGCAATATTGTTTTTAGTATGCTTTTGCATTTTACATTTTTGTAGTGTAGAGTTTGGATTGTGAATTAGTTTTTCTTTTGTACTAGTTTACTTTGATTTTGTAGGTTTGTTCATCTTTAGTTTTGTACTTGTTTTTCACTAGTTTTGTACTGGTTTGATTTATACTCGTTTTTCATTTTGTTTTCTAGAATTTGATTTTGATTTTTGTAAAATGATTTTAGAATGAAGGTAAGCTTTGAACAGCTCACTCAAATCCTAGCAAAAGTTGGGATCTCATCTTCTCAAGAAGATGAGATCTTGATAGCAATCAAAGATTTAAATTCTCCTCCTGAAGAGAAAGACGAATTGACATTTGAAGAATCATGCGCATCTGATGGGGAAGAACTATTCGAGCAAGAGAATGAAGAAGAGGTATCATTTGAGCTGAATGAGGATGTAAATCAAGCATACGAAAGCCTCATTGAACTTTATTTTCAAGTAAGTACTAGTTTAATTCAAAGTTTTCATTTTTTTTTATTAAATCACTTTCTCTACATAGGTTAATTTTGCATATTTCTATACATTCTAGATTTCATATTTCAAGATTAAATGTGAATTTATGTTTCCTTTTATTACATAGATGGTTGCATTGGAAATTCCATTTCATTTAGATAATTTCTAGTTTCTAATTAAATTAGGGTAGGTAGGTTTTCAAATTTAAGTAGGATTCTTTAAAGCTATTTTCAAATAATGAAAATTAAAAAACTCTATAAATAAATTAAAAATAAAACCACAAATAGAAAAAATTTGAAACCTAGTTTCATGTACATCCCATTATTTCCATTTTATTTTCGTGTACATTCCATCTCCTCTGGGCTTCTAGTTTTTCCACTATAAAACCTGCAAACATAAAAAAAAACACACACATAAAAATATAAAATAAATAAATAAAAACAAAACAAAAAAAAGGAAACCCTAATTAGGTGCACATGTATTTTCCAATTCCAGTTGCACGTTCATTCTTCGACCTGCACATCAAAACAAAACCTCACATCGAAAAATCAATTTAAAACCAACAAAAAATGAAATAACATAATAAAAATAAAAATAAAAATATTTTCTGTCCATTCCATTTTCTTTGCACACATAATCTTTCTGCATTAAACTGAAGCATGATAGGAAGATGCCATAATTTTTCTGAAGACAAGAAACAGAGCCAGGAGAAGGGAATGATTTTTAACTCCACGGTAGTTGTGCAGTCGAAGGAGATGATAGACCTTTTTAGGGCGGTTTTGATTGTGAAAATACCCAACAATAGATTCTCCAAGTTAGAATCATTAACCAAATATCATTATTTCTAGACCGCCCCAGTGATCCTATGAATGGCCTGAAGAAATGTGTAGTAGTTGCGAGGTTGTGTATATCTTAGCTGAATGACAGAGATTACTCACCCTCCTCGCAGTAGTTTTGGATGCTTCTAATCTTCAAGAGAGATTTATTTCTACCTAGCCATATCACCGCCCTCCACTGCCATCCAGATACCTAATTTTTGATCGGTGGATACTTCTAAACTGCTCTCTCATCACCGCCCTACACTGCCGCATCAAGGCCCCGAGATAATCTTTTTCTTGAGAAAAATATCTTCTCCTAGTGTCAAATCGATACCAAGAAATTAAGTGCACGCACTAAAAAAAAGGTAACCACCATAGGCATCATTGGAAACAGTTGCCCGATTGCCCAAAAATCAGGTATAGACTTGAATATTGATAGATTTATATGGAAAACAGCGGGCCACTTAGCATCAAATTCAAGAGTTGGCACACTCAGCATCATATTCAAGAGCTGGGGATGTTCTTTTAGGAATTCCCGCATCTTGATGATCAACAAAGGAGCGAACTCAGTTGGCGACTTACCTTGGCCCAGACCTTCTAAACCATTTGTCTTCAAAGTGGAACTTCCTTCCATAGCAGAAGGAATAGATACTTAGGCATTGAAATCATTAGGGCAGGGAGTGGACTTATGCCCAAGCTATGACTACTATACGTGAATATCATAGTGCAAACGTGTTCTATGCTGCGCCAAGTAGAGGCAAACGACCCGCATCAATAATGCCCAGAAGTTCAATTCCAGGGATGATGCTCTAAGCTATGCCCAGAATTTCGATGATGGAGGATTGCAAGATCAAGAATTCCAATGCCTATTTTTCAAGACAGTCAGCACACTAAAACCATCCATGATAATGTTCATGGAAGTATTTACCTAGATCCAGTTAGTCTCAAATTTATAAATCTGGAACAATTCCAAGGCCTTTGAGATATGAAGTAATTTGCAATATGGTCTATCTTGGTGCAGTATACACTCTTTTTTTATCAACTGGTCTATCTACTGGATTTTTGGTGAAGAAATACTATAACTCCACCAACGCCACTGGATTTTGAATGAAGTAAAAACATTATTAGGATCAGATCCTCTAGGCGTATGGGATTAATCCCTATTTCATAGTACTCCTCTCTAATTAGGAACGGTGTCGCCTCCATCCCAAGATTCGCTTGAACCATATCTGTCTATGTCAACCCTTGACCATCTGTGTCGATTGACTACCAGCACGAGGGGGAACCAATCCCTATTACCCCTTCAATCCCTCCTACCTGGAATGCATTATCACCATTCACACAGTCCAATTATGTCGTCAACTTGAAATATGTATTCCAATACTTGAAATGACAACCCATCTGCTCGATATATGAATCTCATCATTTTGTAATTGGATTGATACTTTTGGAATAAAGAGTTAGATTTATTCATGTTTTGATTTGTTAATTTAGTTTCTCATGTGAGCTCACATGCTTTTCATTTTGCCTTTTGTTATTTGTAATTTTCGATGCTTTTATTAGATTTGATTTATCCAATTCCATGTTTTCATAGATTAATTTTAGCTTTCATATTTTCGTAGTTAGATTCAATTTCAATTGTTTTCATAAGTTAGATTCAATTTCAGTTTATTTCATAGTTAGAGATAGTTTTAGTTGCAAGGTTTATTAGATTAATTTCCTTTGATGCAATTTCATACTTTTTAGATTTTAGATTTATTTTTAGTCAAAGTGTTTCCTTTCGAATGTTAGAGTAGAATAGATTGCTTTAGCCCTACATATATTGTGCTTACATCTATAAGTTTACGAATCCCGGGTTGACAATTTAATGTCGAAATCAATATCATATAATTAGCTTGACAGTCGATCCGACGAAGAGTGGAATATCGGATATCAGGAAATCAGGAGTCAAAAGAAGGGAGGTGCTCTAACCTTTGAAATACTGAAACACGAAATCACGATAAGATAAGGACCATCGATCAGGAGGAGCGATGTGGGTCGTCGATCTAACGAGAGTGGCATACTGGATTTTGGGAATTCAGAGATTGCGAGTTGAGAGAACGGAGTATGCTTCTTGAAATACTGAAATGCGAATTGGTGATCCAATCCAGACCATTGGATCAAGAGTGAATCCTGGTCATTGAGCTAGAGGACACATGGCATTGGTTCAGCACTTCGTTAACTGGAAAGTCAAAGACTGGAAGTGCTAACCTTCCAAATAGTGAAACGCGAAATCGCGATAGAATCGTGGGCCGTCGGATCTTGAAAGCGTTGGAGGGTCATTGGATTTGAACCAAGGAAAAATGACACAGCAGACCATGTCATCAAGACATGTTGACAGACCACGTCAGCAGACCACATCAACTAAGGACACGTGGCAAAATAAGACACTGACAAGTGTCAAGTTGATATAGCATTTCAGGCATGTGACAATCACGAATATGTATGACACTTGGCAGCCAATAGGCTGGTGACACGTCATTAAGTGATGTAATCATTTACGTTACTCTGGGAGTCCTACTTCGGGATATTTCACCACTAAGAAAATGCTCTATAGTCTGGAAGTCTCGAATGCTGAAACATCAAAAGGGACATGCGTCAGATGATCCATAGTATCAAGAGTTACCACTTTGAGAGTTTTTCGTTGTAAGAAAAAAAATCCAACATCATGAAGTCTCGAACGTTGAAACGTCAAAAGGGACTATTGGAAGTCACGAAGATTTAAGGCAAAAACGATGAAATCCCAGTAGCCACACATCTCAACGCCTCAGTAAGACACAACCGTTTGATTAAGGAAAGAAGGGAACGGATTAAGGTTTAAGGTGGACCATTGATCTCTTCCATGGAAGAGACGTGAACTGACTGATCATATCGACAATATTGCAACCGGGAGTTTTGTAAGGAGCAGTGTCTCAAAGTCCCGAAGGACGAAAGTCCAAAACCCCATGAGTCGTCCATCTTAGTGGGTAATATGAGCCATCTGAACTGACCGATGATTTCGTGATCATGAGTTTAGTAAAGTGTGAAGTCATGAAGACTCGAATGTATAAACGTCAAAACCCTGTCAGCCATCTATCTCGTTAGGAGGATTAATCGTGGGTGTTGAACTGAGAAGTGCTCAAACGCTCATTTGGTCTAAATTTCCTCAAGCGTGAGGTCACCGCCATTGGTCATATTGTAAAGAGGTTTAACATTGTAGAGTGTAATGCGTTGCCGAAATTGTTGAGCCAGTGGTTATGTAATGCACGGTCATGTGAAATGGCTTGAAGGAAGCGCCTCCACGGAATCTGGTCTATGTGAAGTAAAAGAGATTTGATATCGAGTATAGAGGATTAAATTGATCCATGACTATGATCAATTTATGAAAAACCTTCATGGTATAATGAACTAATACACAGTCATGATTAAAAGAGAATAAATCATGAAAAACATGAATAATGAATAAAAAGGAAAAATAATATTAATTAAAGTTTAATTATCATTTTAAATGAAAAGGTAAAATGGTTCAAATAAAGGGACACGATGTTTTAAATTTCACACTCGTTTGAATAGTATATAAATTACAAAAAGTGATGAGAAGAAAGTGTCTCTGCAGTCCGGAAAAGAATATCAAAAGCTAAAGCAGATTTCAGAAAGAAAAGACAATACCTATGCATTAAGGGTGGTTGGGTGGTGCAAGGGCAGGTTGGTGCCTGCAGAGGGAGTTGGTGCTTTCTTGTCAGTTGTAGCTGACTAAATACGGGGTTGTAGCCTCCTACCAGTTGGTGCTAGTAAACTAGGGTGTGGGTGCATCATGATCAGTTGGTGCTGATCAAAGAGGAAGTACATCTTCCTCCTATGTAACATGTAAAACAAATTGTAGTTAATATTAAAGAGTTTGTGGTTTTTCCCATTTGGGTTCCATGATAAAATACTGTGTTAAGATTTTGTTTTGCATTAATAATTAAAAATTGATATAATTGTCCTGTCACTGATTCACCCCCCCCTCTTAGTAACAAAATCTAATCCTTCAAAGATCACCTTTGGAGAAAATTCGAGGAAGAATGGACCGATCGTACTGACACTTGACTCGTTGCTTATGAGCCTCATCGAGTTGCTCGAGATATAAAATGCGTTCCTCAAGCGGTGAAGTGTCCGGCAGTAATTCTAGTGCCAACTTTAAAGAAGGGATCTGGCATTCAATAGATAAGACTTCTTCCAGGCCATATATGAGTTGAAAAGGTGAAAAACTGATGGTAGTCTTCACAGATGTTCGGTAGGCCCACAATGTTGAATACAACATCAAATGCCAATTCAAGTTGGAAGAATTGATCATTCACTGAAGAATAGTCTTGAGAGACTTATTCACAGCTTCAACCTGACTGTTCGCTTGTGGGTAATAAGGTGATTAATGATCCTATTTGAACCTCGAACTTTGACATTAATTCAAACATCATTTTGTTTTGGAAGTGACTTCCATGGTTAGTGACAATATCCTTTAGGATATCGAACCTTGATACTATCTGAATAAAGATGAAAAGAGTCATTGTTTCACCATCATTGCTAAATGTTGGCATAGCTTCGAACCACTTTGTGAAGTAGTCTACTGCTACGATGAAGTAATGATGTCCCCTAGTTGAAGCCAAGTGACATGTAGTAAATTCAATCCCACACTTGGTGAAAGGACCAACAACAATTACTTGAAACATAGGAGCAGGATGTGCCCGCATCTTCCAATAGAAGATCTGGCATAGGTGGCACTTCTTGACTGGCTCTACAAAATCCTTGATTAATGAGGGCTAGAAGTAACCTGCACGTAGAATCTTTTGGGATATTTCCAACCCAAAAAAATGACTGCCACATGCTCCAGTGTGACAGTCGTTCAAAACGAGCAATGCTTCTTCGTGGGTAAGACATTATTAAAGAATGTAATCTACTCCTCGACAATACAAAGTGTCATCGAGTATGAGATAGTTTCGTGCCTGATGTTAAATTCATCGACGCTCATCGTGGGAAGTAGAAGTGGGGCACTTCAAAGTCTGGAGATACACAAGTATATCTTTGTACCAAGGGTGTGAAGATGCAATTAGAAAAATATCTCCATTAATAGGCGATTCTTCGAGCGTGATATCAATACACTCGACCGGAAGTTCTAAAATGAGTTCGACAAAGACCAATGACTTTTTGGACTTTGCAAAAACAAAATCCAAGTCAAACTCCTGTAAAATGACTATCCATCTGTTGGAGAAATTTATATTTTTCGACACACTAGTTCAGTGGGAGTTAAATGACTAGTTCTATTTAGACTTTCTATTTTTACCATCACTATTATGCATGCATGCATTCCTAAGGAAAGCTAACTGCTTGATTGATTTTCTTAATTATGGAATGCTCTGCCCTATATATGAGTGCATTCTAGTCATTCATTATATCATATTGATCATGATCTATGTATCAATCATCAGCTCATTAGAGTAGTGTGAATATATTTTATCATTCTTCCATATTGAATCTCTCTTCCTTTCTTGATATGCTTTGTTTGTACTTGTTTTAGCTAGATCTCCTGTGCAAGTTTCCATGAAACACTGACATGGTATCAAAGCTATGCTGCTTGGAGCAAACTAGACAAGCCAAAGAATAAGGAAAATCGGAGTTTCGGCGAGCTAAATATGTGGTCGTAAATTTCAGCAGTTATTCCTCCCAAACTATTACATTTTTGAGGAAACGGCTTGCAGTGAGAGTAAATCGGCCCATTTTGGAAGTGGGTTTTCAACCATTTGGCGAGATTATTTACCGTTCTCTCAAAACATGAGCTGTAATATAGCCTCCTGAAACTGATACAATTTTGTGTTCGTACCTTTCCACATTCATTGCTCCCAAAATATTACATTTTGTAGGAAACGGTCTGCTAGCAAAGTAAATCAGCCCATTTTGGAAGTGGATTTTCAACCATTTGGGGAGTATCCTCACCCTTTGTTCAGAAAGTAATTCGCAAAATCATCTCCGGAAACTTATATGAATTCTTAATTTCTTAATTTTTGACTTGCCCATTGAGAGTAAATTTTTAGGGTTTCTTGGAATCAGTGGGAGAGACGGATATGACAACTATTATACAGCCAAAATTGGTGGTAATACGCACACCATACAATTATTTTGATTGGAAGCTCAAGGCAGAATTCCAACTTAGAAGGAAAGGATTGTATAATTTGACAATGGCGACAGAAATAGAACCTACATCAGTGATTGAGAAGATGAAATGGGTGAACCGTAAGGATGAGGCCACAGGACTACTTCTTGAGTTAATCTCCATTGATTTGTGGTTTCATGTTGCCACATGCAAGAATCCAAATGAGATCTGGACCACCTTGGAAGGACTCTTTGGAAAGCAGGATGAGATGCGAGGTCATATGCTTGAGGTAGAGTTGAATACCTTAGACCCTAAAAGTTTTGATAATATATAAGATTTTTTTACTAAATTTAAATATTTTCTATTAAGCTTGGGTGAATGTGGTATTGATAAGTCTACACAAGAGAAACAACTTATTCTAACAATCTTGGCCAAGCTAGTGTTGAAATTACTAAGACAACTTAGAGGGGGGGTGAATCAGTGGTTATTGTGCTTAAACAATTTTAAGTCTATTAAACCATTCTTAATATTTCTTCAAGTGATCATCAATATTATACAACATATGAACAACATAAATAATGAGCATCAGTCACACATAAGATATACACAGAGACATATTTTCACGAGGAAACCCATAAAGGGAGAAAACCTCTTCTTCTTTGAAATGATAGGCAGTCTTTTAAGTTTTGTACATCATCTATGTTTGAGCACCAACTCAAAGTGAGGCTACTACCTTTGTTTTACAAGCTCCAACTTGTTGAGAGCACCAACTCTCTCATTTCTCTAACACCAACTAGAAGGAAGCACCAACTCCCTGAGTGTTCCAGCACCGACTGGATGAAAGCACCTACTTCCACTTATGCAAGCACCAACTTGTTTGAGAGCACCAACTCTCTAGTTTCTCTAGCACCCACTAGAAGGAAGCACCAACTCCCTGAGTGTTCTAGCACCAACTGGATGGAAGCACCTACTTCCACTTATACAAGCACCAACTTGCATATAGAAAACTCTGTGTTTTCCCAAGCACCACCCTGCCACCCTATTTTCTAGCCACAACTAGATGGAAGCTACAACTCCCAATATTCAAGCACCAATTCAAATATCAGAGGACCACAGTCCTCCCTAGCACCACCCTACCTCCCTGATTATACATAATTGATTTAAAAACAAACAATACATGTAATTCAATTCTTACCCCTTCTTCATTGTTCTGCAATTCTTCTCTGGTTCAAAAATTGTTCTGCAGTTCTGCTCTGCTACATGCTATTATGTTATTCTGCTCTTGCTTCTATCTTTTTCGGCGACTGTTAATCATATCTAAGTTTTATCTCATCCTCTACATTATTTCATTTTTCCCTCCTTATAGTTCATCTCATTGTTTCGGTTAGAACAGCCAACCTTGCTCAGTCATCACGTTTCCATTTTATCATATACCCCTTATTCAGTTACACCTTGAATCTCCAAGAAAACGCATCAGCAATTGAATCGCCAACCATCCAAGAATCATGATTCAGTTATGGTAACTGAATTGTAATTGATCGATTACCTATGAGGTGAAATAGTAACCCTTCGATCAAGTTTCCAATTAACCAGCACTGTTGAATTAAATCTGCAGGATTTCGCGTTTATCTCATATGTCCACTAGTTGTGACCGAGCGCTAAACAGAATTTGAATTTCGTGATTTCGCATCTCGGCATTCCTATGATGAAGGGTCTCGACACTCCAAATCATGATCGTCGAGACTCCGAGATGGAGCTTAGCACCGCTAGTTTCTTCCCCTCACGTGACCACCGGCGGTGACCACAGGCTATGCCAAAAGGCACTTTGTATTTCACGAACTTATTAACTTCATCGAGCCTGATCAACAGTCGAGATATCCAATGATCCGACGGTCCAGATCTCATCGCGATCTCGCATATAGTGATTCCTGTGATGAAGGATCTCGATGCTTCAAGCTGCGATTGTCGAAACTCCAAGATGGAGCTTGGCATCTCTAGCTCTGCTCTCCAACTCTCGGCAATGTGACCACGAGATATGACCACTTGCCAATCAAATGAGCACTTCACTCCTTTGACTTTCCAGTCAGTGAAACGATGATCTTTCGCCACATGTCCCTCTTGGATCAATGATCAAGATCTTATCGTGATTTCACAACTTCACGGACCTTCGTCATGCCTGATCAACGGTCCATGATCTCGATGATTCGACGGTCCAGATCTTTTCATGATCTCACATATCGTGAGTTCCCACACCATGCTTTGTTGACTCCTCCAATGTGCAAGTCATCGAAAATTCCAATCGCTTGCCACGTGTCCTATGACTCCAACGGTAAGGATTGTTATCACGATTTCACATATCATGAGTTCGAACCTCTTTCCTTTGGATTTCCCGATCTACGAAACTTTGAAATGAAACCTTTGTCGTGCTTTGATTGTTTTCCTCCTTCTGAGCTTAAACTATTGATCTTGCCATTATCGCTACGCTACTGATCGTGTTGATGTTCACCATCAATGTCAAACACGCATACTCTGCCTCTGTCTAAAAACATGCCAACAATCTCCCCCTTTGGCATTGATAGCAACCCCTTTAAAAACATGCAACTATACCACTGTAGCATCCAACATCCTTAAAATTACTACCACTATAGCATCCTTGAAATTACCACACTTTCTCCCCCTTTGACATCAATGTCAAAGAAGAAACACGCTCCCCCTGAGCTGTTGCAGTACATACTCCCCATGTCAACTATGAGTAACTTAGAAATACAATAGATATTCAATAAGTACTCCCCCTGATCAGGTAAACAGATTAGGCGAAAGAAGTTATAACCCCCAACTTTTGACGAAGATATTCAAAAGGGGTTGTTGCTAATGGTTTAGTAAAGATATCAGCTATCTGTTCTGTGGAAGGAATATAATTCACTTGAACAATTCTATTTGTAACTTGTTCTCTGAGAAAATGGTATTTTATTGGTATGTTCTTAGATTTTGAATGAAGTACAAGATTCTTAGAGAGACTGATGGCACTGGTGTTATCACAGTGAAGTGGAATGGGATCAATGTAAGTTACCTTCAAATCTGCAAGAGTTTGTATCATCCATAAAATTTGTGTGCAGCAAGTATCAGCAGCAATGCATTCTGCCTCTGTAGTTGATAATGAAATGGATCCTTGCTTTTTACTAAGCCATGCTACTAATGAGTCACCCAGAAAGAATGCTCCTCCACTAGTGTTTTTTCTCTCATCAACACAGTTTGCCCAATCGGCATCTGAATAAGCAGTTAACTGAAAGTTCTGATTTCTGGGATACCACAGACCGTAATTCATTATGCCTTTCAAGTACTTGAATATCCTTGTTACCGCTACTAGATGACTTTGTTTAGGAGTAGACTGATAGTGACCTACCATTCCAACAACTTGCATTATATCAGGATGGGAAGCTGTGATGTGCAGAAGACTGCCTATCATTGATCGGTATGTCCTTTGATCAACATATGGTGACATATCATATTTATTGAGCTTGCAACCAACCACCATAGGTGTACTAACACGAGAGGAATCCTCCATCTGAAATTTCTTCAACATCTCTTTCAAATATTTTTCTTGAGAGATAAATATTCCTGCAGAACTCTGATTTACTTGTAAACCAAGAAAATATGATAGTTCTCGTATCATGGACATCTCAAACTCTGTTTGCATAGAGTTAGCAAACCACTGGACAGATGATTCATTTGTACAACCAAAAATAATATCATCTAAATAAATCAAAACAACTAGTAAATTATCACCTTCAGACTTAATGTAGAGATTGTTGTCAACAGTACCTTTATTGAACCCTTTGTCTTGTAAAAATTTGTCCAGTCTATAATACCAAGCTCGTGGTGCTTGTTTCAGTCCATATAAAGCCTTCTTCAGCTTGCAAACATAATTAGCATTATCTGTCAATGAGAATACTTCAGGTTGCTCCATATATACTTCTTCCTCTAGATCTCCATTAAGAAAAGCTGACTTAACATCCATCTGATAAACTTTAAATTTCTTATGACATGAATAAGCAAGAAACATTCTGATGGCTTCCAATCTTGCCACTAGTGCAAAGGTTTCATCAAAATCTTGACCTTCAACTTGTGCATACCCTTTACAGACCAATCTGGCTTTATTTCTAACAACTTGTCCTTTTTCATTCATTTTATTCTTGAACACCCATTTGGAACCTATTACATTCTTATCTTCGGGTCTAGGTACAAGCTCTCAAGTATTGTTCTTCTCAATCTGATCAAGCTCTTCATTCGTAGCTCTAATCCAATCATCATGTTGGCTGGCTTCATCAAAAAAATTAGGTTCAGTCATAGATAAAAAGGCAACATGAGATTGTTCTGAGTCTTTAATCAATTTCCTTCTTGTCTGAACTCCTTTATTTATATCTCCAATTATCTGATTTTCAGGATGATTCTTTTTAACAATTCTGAGAGGTGATTTTGCTTCTTTCTACTAATTTGTGTCAGTCAGAGTATTCGTATCTTCATCTTATTTAGATTCTTCTCTTCCTGATCCTTGGATCTGTTCATCTTCATTTTCAACTATATCTTTTGTGCTTGGTTCAGCACTGTTTACATTTCTGACCAGGACTTCTTCATCAACTTTTATGTCTATACAATCAACTAGTTTATGCAACCTCTTATTGTAACATCTGTACCCTTTACTGTTTGTAGCATAACCCAAGAAGATACCTTCATCAACCCTATCATCATATTTGCCAATATTTTCATCATTATTCTTAATATAACATTTACTCCCAAAGACTTTAAAATGCTTGATTGAAGCAGGTCTTCCAAACCATAATTCATAAGAAGTCTTGTCACTGTGTGGTCTGAGATGTGCTTTGTTATGAATATGAACAGTTGTATGAATTGCTTCCACCCAATATATCTGAGGTATGTTCCTTTCATTCATCATTGATCTTGCCATTTGTTGTATTGATCTATTCTGCCTCTCAACAACTCCATTTTGTTGTGGAGTCCTTGGAATTGTGTACTCTCTTTTGATTCCATGTTTATCACAAAACTCTTTGAAGTTCCATGAGCTAAACTCTCCTCCCCTATCAGACCTTATTGCCTTCAATCTTTTTCCTGTTTGATTCTCAGTTAGAGCCTTAAACACTTTGAATTTTTCAAATGCTTCAGATTTTTCTTTCAAAAAGGCAACCCATGTTAGTCTTGAATAATCATCAATAATCAACATAAAATAATTTTTGTTTCCTATACCTTCTTTCCTTGATGGTCCACATAAATCCATATGTACTAACTAGAGAGGTTTTTCTGTTGAAGGAAAGTTTTTAGATTTGAACTGAGTGCGAGTAAGTTTTCCTATCTTGCAAGGTTTACAAACATAATCATATGGCTTTGATATCTTTGGAATATCCTTTACTGCCCCACTATTTTTTAGCTTGATTATATGATCAAAATTTAAGTGTCCAAGTCTCCTATGCCATAGCCAACTTTCATCATACTTGCTTAAGTAACATTCTTCTTTTTCTTCTTTTAACACATAGACATTGTTTTTTTTTCTTATCCCTTTTGCAACTAGCTATCCTGAATTCACAAATTTTATTCTACAATCTTTAAAGGTAAAAACGACTTCACATCCTCGGTCATAGAATTGACTGACACTAAGAAGATTATGTTTCAGACCTTCTACAAACAACACATCTTGATCTTTCCCTTTTCCATTACTCAAACTTACCATTCCTTTACCTTTTATTTTTCCTGGTGCATCATTTCCAAAAGTTACATTCCCTGATTTGCTTTCACTTAGAGTTAGAAACTTACTTTTGTCTCTAGTCGTATGTTTGGAACATCCACTATCAATATACCAGGGATTCTTTTCTCTTTCGGCTAATAACACTAGTCTACACTTGTCATCTTCTTTCTTCTTCCAAATCTTGAAATTTTCAGCAGTAGGATTTGAATCTGGCTTAAAATTCCTTAAGCAATAATCTGCAGCTTTATGTCCATAGTTATGATAGATGTAACATTCTGGTTCATTGAATAACAAATCATAACGATTGTTATGCTCATAACTATTGTTATGTTTCACCTGCGTCCTTCCTCCATCCATCACATGATTTATAGTATGTGGTTGTTTGTTTCTTGGTTGTCTCAATCTTTGTTGTGGCAGATAATTATTCCTTGAGTATCTTGATTTCAAATATCTAGATCTTAAAGAACAGTTTACACAAAGTTAGAACAAAAAAAACAATAACCATAGAAAAAACATTTGTACCTGGAAAAAAGTTGTAGTCGATTTCTTCCATGTTGATGATTTCTTTGATCAGAAAATGTGTTTGTGTTATTTCTTTGATCTACAGATTCGGTTCTGGTACTTTTTCTTTCATTCCTTCTTGGTGGCTGATTTTCTTTCTTTGTTTCTGTAGAGTGGTTGTTGTCAATGATTGTAGTTTTGACAAACTTGATGGGTTCTGTATTACTTGAATGATCACTACTTGATCCTTCTTCATAGCCCAAGTCAACTTTCAACTTTGGACTCCTTTGTTGATTTAGAATGAAAGTTGATTCTTCTGAAGCTTTAATACTTGGCAGATTTTGATGATACAATGCCTTAAACTTCTCCATTTCTTTTCTGGTTTTTACTATCTCTTCTTCTAAGGCTTCACACCTCGCTTTCTTCTCTGACAATTGTTGTTTCAGTATGTCTTCTATTTTCTTTGCCTCTTCTAACTCCACTTTTAGTAGAGAAAATTTTTCATCAGGTTTTTCACCATTCATTTTAAGCTGCATCAACAATTGTTTTTGTTTTCTCTTCTTACATCTGAGTCTGTCAATTTATTCCAAATCACTGATTAATTCACCTTCCATATCCACCATAGCTTCTTCATCATCCATTTCACCTCTTGTGTGCTCATCATCAAGATCTCCCAT
>CBVK0100603484.1:0-16769 GCA_900067695.1 Picea abies | reverse complement strand
GTCAACACATGACCTCGGTCAAACCTCTCATCGGGGTTTCGGCATTTTCGATGTCACCATGCACATGCCTAGGGAATTCCCAATCGTCCGATCCCCGATTCTCCGATGAAGGAAATCAACGGTCTAGATCTCATTCTTGCTTTAACGGCTGCGATCAAATCGTGAAATCTCATATCGCGATTTCGGGGTTTTCGTTTTCAAGTGAATTGGACATTTCAAAGTCCCGATCCCCGATTCTCCGATGAAGAAAATCAACGGTCCAGATCTCATTCTTGCTTTAACGACTGCGATCAAATCGTGAAATCGCATATCGTGATTTTGGGGTTTTCGTTGTCAAGTGAATTGGACATTTCAAAGTCCCGATCCCCGATTCTCTGATGAAGCCTCCTGTCGAGCTTCTCTCGGTGGCGCCCGATCGCTGCCACACTTATCTCCCTCGCAGCTTCTGCAGATCTGACGGCTGACAGGTGTCTGCTTCCGATCTGACGGCTCAGATCCTCTCTCCGACAAGGGCTGTAAACTACGGTCCCCATTCGCTGTCTGCAAATTTGCCATCAATGACAACAACTATCAACACGCATTCGCTGCTTGTTCAATATTTGCCAACAGGTGTCCTCTCCGGGAAGTACTCTTACTGTCAGGGCTGACCGTGGAAGCTAGGGTGGGCCTCGTTGCCTTACTATCTTGAGCACCCGACAGTTATTTGGCAACAAGAGGAGGAGGCTTTGGTGAAAGCCAATAAACTTAAAATATTTAAGAAAAGCCTAACTATTTAATCCCTTAGCCACATCTAACAATATTTGGGGGGTTTGATAGTAAAGAGTGTAGATTGTCTTCATTCCTTCATAGTAATTGTGCTTAATCTTGATAATCTTGTTGATGAAGTAATATGTTGATGATCTAGTGTAAATGATGATGTGATTGATGCTTGAGTCTTCTTTATCCTGCACACATTAAACATATTTGGTTAGATTGTAATTGTGATATATCATTCTTTTATTTGTAAATCTTGTAAGTAATTGTACATGTAATTCTTTCATTAAGTTATTATTTTGTAAAACTGTTTATAACTTGTAATTCCTTTGTAATTAACCACCTTGAAACATAGTTGACCCCTTGCCCAATTTCTAGGCACTAGTCTTAGTTGACCTAGGGAAAGGACTTGCTTTTCATGCTAACCCTTGCATATTGCATGGTTGCCTTAGCATCTTAGGATTAGAATCCCCTCTAACCTAAAGAAATTAAAATTAACTCCTAGAATCTAACTTAATTCATCTAGTAACTAAGGTCTACCCCCTTTGGCTTCCCTAGGAGTAAGCCTAGACGAAAGAGGTTCCGGTCAAAGTGACAGCGTGGGCTGTGAACCTAGGCATTGTGCCTCCAAGGACACACTAAGTGAGGCGAACTCAAGCTCACGTTTGCAAGTATGTATAAGGACGGCAACAGTCCCCTAGGGTTTTGATTCAACAATATATAAGTAATATGCAAGAGATTTAAACTACAACCATTCAAAGAGAAGTTTTGCAGAAAAAACACTTACAATTCATGAAGAAATATCCAAGCAAACCCTAGTTGTAACACCTTCCTTCCAAAGAAACACCATAAATGCCAAGAAAACTCTTCCTTCAAAAGATGCGCATCACTAATCCAGCCAAAAACCCCAATAGGGCGCAAAAATCAGATCTCACTTGTGTGAGTGAAGTGTGTTCTGTTAAAATGAGGGAAAACATCCTCAATTTATATCATCCAATGACCCTTAATTAAAAATTAGGTCATTAAAACAGCCGACAACGCTAACTACTCAAAATCATACTGTTTTACATTTAACTGCTAAATAAAACCCTAAATGAGCAGTAAGCAGGACGTCTAGCCCCTCTGAGGGAGACGTTGGACCTTTTTAGGGAAAATCTCAGCACTAGAAGACAAACGTTGGCCCTCTCTGGGCCTCCAAATTCTGCCACACGTGCCAAATTGCTCTGTAAAGCTGCCACACGCTGGAGGTGACGTCAAGGATCTCTGGAGGACATCCTGGTCAATAGAGGGACATGTTCCACCTGCAATGGGTCAACCCCCTAGGGCTGGGCTCAACCAAGGCGCCCTGGATGAAAACGTCCTTCTTCTTCTTCATACAAATGCTCGATCAATCATTGTCCTGTCTCTGCCCCTGATGAGGTCCCAACAACCATCTGATGGGGCTCTTCAGCCCCATGGAGGTCCGAACTGATCATCTCCCCATGTGTACCGGTCCACCTGGTACCTGTCCGTCGGGTATGGTCCTGTACATCAAAAACCTCGCCCTCCATGGGCTCATTAGTCCTCGGGATCATAGCGATGTCAATCTTATTTCATCATTAATTTTATCAAATGCATGCATAAGACCCCTAGCATATCATCTAATAGCTCAAAGACATTACACTGACCTACTATACAAAGCTGAAGAAAAAGACAAGGTAACCTATTGGGCCAGCATCCATAAGAAAAAGAAAGTTCCCAAAGGATATCATCCAAGCCATGTAATACGAGGTGATGTGGTCTAAGGATGCCCAGACACAGTGAAAACTAGGGGTGGATATTATCCGTGGGTGCCTTTGTAGGAGGCGAGCTGTACCTGTCATGGATGCAATTCTTTCCAATCCCTTTATTGCCTTTATTTTTTCTTTTATTCATTGTTTTTTCTTTCTTTTTATTTCAAGGTCTAACTAGAGGACCCGACCAGAGCTGACAGTGTTACCCACGAGTACTTTCACAGAAATGATAAGGCCGGCTTGATCAATAGCAAAGTTTGTGCTAGGGAACTTTATTTCATGCATAACTAAAGTTGTAGTTTAGCTTAGATGTGTGGAAGGTTATGTTGTATAAAGACTAAATTATGAATGCTAGGAGTTTGATAAGATTAGAGATGCCTTCTTACAAACTGTTTATAAGGTTAGGCCAGAACATATATTTATTCTTTAATTTTGTTTTTTTCCAGGTTTCATATCAGGAAATAATAAAGGTTCTTGGCAAAGAAAAAATGAGCAGCACTGTTCAACATTTTACTGATATTTATCTACGTCTGGCTAAATTACGAGCAAATGGGCAGCTTACAGAAAGTGATTGTATACGTGTGAGAATCTGTGAGGGGCGGTTTGCATTATTAATACGGGAGGTGGGCCAGTCACACATTTCTTTTGCCCTTCTGGTTTTTCTTCAGTTGTTTGTTGCAGAAGCTGAGCAATATTTGGTTTGCAGCAGAATTTGGCTATCTGTAATATCTTTGCTTGATTCCAAAACAGAACTAAGCTAAGTGTTTTATGCTTGCCTTTTGTATTTGCTTGTGAGATAGCCAATCAGAGAAGGAAATTTTATCGTACAACCTAAAGTGGACTTTGACATCAGTGTGAGGACTGTGGCTGGACTTCTGAATCTTGGGTAAGTTCTTTTTCCTTTTATTAAATATTACACTGCATTGTTTCTTGTAGCAGTTAATGAGAATTCCCCAACGTGACATTTATAGCAGTTAATGATGGTTAGTGAGATCACAGATTATGTTATGTAGGAGAATTCCTTCCATGTAGATTAAACAAATGTTTGGTAAAGGTAGTAGTCAACTTATTTCTATGCACACGATTTTATTTTCACTCTCTTTCTTTAATACACAGGCTCTAGCTTTCAGTTATACTTATCTACTGTTCCTGGTATAGCCTAAGTAATTAACTCATGGAATTTCAAATTGTAACCATATGTGACAGTGACTTCTATACATCTAAGTAACCTGACACGATGACATGGGACATGGAGAAAACGGAAATATGAGTGTCCGACACGTGACATGGAGACCCCAGAAGCAAGACATGGAGGACACGTTATATATATATATATAGATTGAAAAACATTACATACATGAAAAAAATTGAAAATTACACATAAAAATGAAATATAGGCATAAAGATTCATATTTTGTTAGAAACTAGAAGATTTAAATTTTACATGATACAAAACATGTAACGTAATACATTGTAACATCAATGATGATCAAATGACAAACACACAAGAAATTAGAACCATGAGATGCAACATTCTCAATCTCATTAAGTCATCAAAATCAAAATGTATTACAATGTACATAGATAATGAGTCAAAGTCACTGATACCATAGGTGGGAATGTCAATGGCAAATACAAAATAGCCATAGCGTAGTTAATAGAACCATAGATATATGTGTGTACTCTTTATAGATTGTGAAGGGTATGGTTTTGTACAAAGTTGTGGATATGGCGTGCATCCTCAATAAGATTTCCCATCCATGTCTCATATGAAGCAATAGTTTTAAGTGCTAAATTCAAAGAATGAAGAATTCAAGGTGTCCAAATTATTTGTGGATATTTGGCTTCCTGTTGGCACAGGGGCAGACCCAGGGTTCAACGCTTAATAGCGTACCAACAAAACCTCGACTACCGGCCCTTTCGGCAACACCTGCGAAGCAGGCGAAGTCTCACCCGAGGTAGAAGCAGGGGGGCTTACAGGACGCAGCTGTCTGTAACCAGGCTGGGACACAGATCTGTGATAAGAGTACTCCGCAGAATAGTCTATTAACACTTAGGAAGAAACATGCATTAGTTTCTTAGCTTAATTAACACCGCAGGACTTAATCAAAGATAGATCGACGTAGTAACAAATGGCAATATACCCTGAGTACTGAGCACTTAACATTATAGATTAAATCTAGCATTCATCAACACAAGTAATGGCACTTAAGCAACACAAGATCTATCTATTATACATCATAATCAAAGCACTAAGCAGACAAGTAATGGCACTTAAGCAACACAAGATCTATCTATTATACATCATAATCAAAGCACTAAGCAGATTCATAACATAAATACCACAACACAAAGCAAACTAGAGACACCAGATATATGTGGTTCACCACAGTGTGGGGCTACGTCCACCAACCTCTTCGCCTCTTTATTATTTATCAAAATCTTACATTCATTCACTCCTGTGCACTAAGCCATGGAGTTGAGCTTCGCACCAGACAGGAGATCTGCGCACTGAGCACCAGATCCTCCTTCCAAAACTAAGTCAAGGCACATAGCCAACTCTCTATTGAGTACATATCCTTAACACATATACCTTCCTTTGCACAAAGAAACTCTAACTAGTTGCACTTAGCTCCAAAACTACTACTTCTACAGTACATTCTTCTTTATTTATACTTTTACAAACCCTTACAATAAGGCCTAAACATGGGAAAACCCCATGGGCCGACATCCCATAAACCCATTACAAAAACCCTAGAGAACCCCTTACTGGGTCCACATAGCCTGCAAAATAAGTGAGATCTGCGATCTCAACTCCGCCTGGGCGCTCCTTCTTCGACCAACGTGTCGAAGTCCAAAAATTGGCCAAATCTGACCAAGGTTTCCTCAAAACTTGGTCGAGGGCCAATAGGCCCCCAACACTCACTTGTGACTCGTCCCGAGTCACTCAGGTTCGGACAATGCTGTTTCGAAGGCCTCGAGCTTAACTCGAGCTGCCTCGACTTCCTGCTTCGCTTGAGCCTCCTGCTCAGCGAGCTCCTGGATTGTCTGCTCTGTAACAGGCCCTTCCAAGCGTTGTTCTACTGTTGCAACCACTTGGTCTAGTTGTGAGTCTTGTCCATCAATCTTTTCGAACACCTTGCAGGCTTCATCTTGCACATGTTGTAGCTTCTGCGTGACTTCCATTACCTTACCCTGGAGGGCAGTGATCTGTTGTTGTACTGCGCGCTACTCCTGTGATCTCTTCATTATTTCTACTGCGGTGAGCAACTTCATCTGCGCCTGCACTAAAAATACCCGCTGCTGCGCCTCTTGTAACTACACTTCCTGCTTCCTTAGCTCTGGATCCTCGACGAGGCGTTCATACGTCTGGGCGCTTCTATCACTTAACTGTTTACATTCTGAAGCAAGGGCTCTTATTCTTACTACTGTGTTTTTAGTGGTCTCCTCCCTCTGGTCACGCACCTCCTGTGGGGTGCTCGGTACTGTTTGGGTCTCCAATTCTGTTATCCTAGCTTGAAGCTGTTGGAGGGTCTCAACAAACTTCACTACTTGAGCTTCGACCGACTCTTGCTCCTCCTGTGCCAAGCCTGGCACAGAGCGACATGCTTTACTTACCGTTTCTTTGACCATGGCCTGCTCTGCGAGCAACTGCTCCTTTTCTCTCTGTAGCTGGGATTTTTCCTCCTGAAACTTCGCTTGAAGCTCTGCTTTGTCGTTTTCATGGGCAACTACATTGTCCTGCGCTGCTTGTAATTGCACTAAGACTTCGTCCATCTCCTTTTTCCAGGCTTTTGTAGCCATCTCCTTTTCTTCTTGAGCTTTCTGGAATTGAGCTTCTGTTGCATCCGCAATCCTTCTCAATTGGGCTGGTTCATCCCCCAATTCTGCAATCTGTGAGGAGGAAGGTGCAAGCAGCACAGTAGGTATTGCACGGACCAAGCGGACAAATTGTTGCACGTCTTTCAATTCTCTCTCAATTCTTTCGTATAACTCCTCTTGCTTCTCTTCATATCTCTGCAAATTGTCCTCAGAGGCGTCCTCCATAGCTCCGCGGACCAGACTGATGTCATCATCCGTGAGGGTGGCTTCCAACTGGGGTTTATTAGCGCGTGTCTTCTTCCTTGCTGAGGGTTTCTTCAGAGAAACCTTCCTCTTCTGCGGTGTCATTGTTCCAACGGAGGGATCTTCATGCG
This sequence comes from Picea abies, assembly GCA_900067695.1. Lineage (NCBI taxonomy): Eukaryota > Viridiplantae > Streptophyta > Pinopsida > Pinales > Pinaceae > Picea > Picea abies. Next base: position 10,048 of record CBVK0100603484.1, on the reverse strand, counting down.
GTGTATCTTTGCCTCCTCCTTGTTCTTCTTCTCCTTCATCTCCTCCTTCCCGTCCTTCTGCTTCGTCTTCTCCTCCTCCTCTGGGCGAGCCAAACTTGTTATCTTCAGAAGCGTTGTCCTCTTCATCACTCTCTATATCTTGGACTTCCTCCTGCTTTTTCTTCTTCTTCGCCCCACTGGACTGTCCGACATGCTCAACCCGTGTAACTATGGGGCTTCCTATGGTGTCGGTGTCGGAGAATTCTGCATCAGTGACAGGTACAAGAAACTCATCTGACCATTCCTTTGTAATCTGCTCCATATCTTCATCTGTTAGCTTGTAGTATGATTGTAATTCTTCCTAGTTCTCATCTCTGTGCGCAGTGATGTAAACGAAATGAGGATCAACACAGAACTTTGTTATTGGTCGGTACTGGTGCAGGGTGTGCGGTGTCATACACGAGAATGATTCGATGATGACTTTTAACTATTGATAGTATGCATGAAACACGACATTGGACTGCCATTCCGTCATGTCGTTGGTATACCACAAACGAGTGGCCAACAACTCCGTAGGTTCGATCTCTGGGAAGGTGGCTCCTTCAGGCATTTGCCAAGTGACAAATGCAATCAAAATGATCAACCAACTGTAATGGAATTCTTATCCCAAGTCCCGGGCTTCACGACAATCCTTCTCTAGCTCGTTTACGAGGTAGTTCGCCCAGTTCATCTGCATGCCCTCCACACACTTTCCTGCGAGGTCCACCACGAACCAGGTGACCTGTGTGGGGCGGTTCTTCCTTACTAGCTTGCCATCTAGGAGTTGGCAAGCGAGACACACTGGGCCATCCTATATAGAGGCTACGTTGTAACCTCGCTTTCCTTTCTCTACTTCTTCGTAAGCTTCTTTAATGCACTGTGCCAAAGATCGGTTTGAGGCCTTCCCTGGATAAAACCGCTGAGGGTTGGGACCCTTCATGCTCAAATTTGTGATCCGGTGGATTAGCCTCGGATCCACAGTAATCCTCCTGTCAAGCCATAAGTATCCGCCATGATAGCACGACAGAAGGAGTTTAACGCAAGTGTTAACCTCCTGGTGGCGGCCAAAATGCGGGATCTTCATCACGTTCAACATAGTGGACTGCGCCAACCCCTTAATCCATGGCTGGGAGATGAGGCGAGGTTTCTTTCCAGTTGACTTCATCAAGTAGCGGTGGGGCACTAACATAGCGTAGTTCTTCCTGTCTCCTTAGTTGAAGTCGCTGTTCTTCAATAGTGGGATCTGTCCTGACTGACTCCCGACTATGCGAATTCCTTTCAGAATGCATGCAGTAAAAACAGAGTACTCAAAGTCTTGAGGGATACTGTCGCGGTTAACAGCGCCAACCAAAGTTGGGATATATTCAGGTAGGATCGATGGGATCTGCTTCGCGTTAGCCAGATCGCTGTGGTGCTTACTTTGTTGTTTAGTTACGGCGTTGACATGATCGGAATGACGTCCAGTCAAAGGGGAATCCTGCAGTCCCCTAGTCGACGACGCCTGGATACCTTTGGATATCGGTCTATCGGCCATTAGCTTCTTAAGGACTTCCTTGACAGACTTCTCCAATTCACTAGGTTCGCCCGACATTCTAGCTTTTAACAGACAGGCGAGGTAGTCAAACGGACAGGCGGGGTCTAGCTCTAGATAACACAGCTCGACACTTGGACAATTCTCTGCATAGCTTAGTCAATCACGGGTAGCAAAAAGTGGTGACAACGCAGCGACCGACGAGTTAAATACGTGACGGATCTTCCAACGGCCAGGAAATGCTTCCATCAATGTAAAACTCTCCGTTATGGTGCGGTCTCAATGTCCAAAAGCGGTCCATCAACCCATAAATGCGTTTTCTAACTGTGCCAGAGTGTCATTGTAACGGTCGGGATGCCTCCAACGGTCATCTAACTTTGTCGAGGCGAAGTCCCATTCTGTGCAAACCTGCTGTTCCAGCGAGGTTTAAATCCTACGAACCTGCCTGCTGCGAGGTTCCAGTCTGCAAAGTCTTCCATCTGGTTTCTGTAACTTCTTGTAGCTTTTCCAACTTAGCCTTCTTTTTATTGAGCTTCCTTGCCTTCTTCCCTGTGATCTGAGTCTCTCTAACTGTTTTTGGAATCCTCTTTCCATTTTTATTGTTATCTTCCCCTAGTGCAGTGGCTTCAGACTGTTGAGGTGCGCTCAAAGGGTATGAAGTTTATATCTCTTTTCTTAACACTTCTTGAGTGGGCATACTTCTTTCTTGAATAGATAACTTCTTGAAGCCTTCTTGCATTCTTTCAACCTTGATAGCTAATTCTCTTGCTTTATGTCCCTCCTGCATTGTTACTTTGTTCTGTTGCTTCGACTTATCCTCTCATTCTTTTATTAGTCGGTCTATTTTCCTAGCTATGAAATCCCTTAGTTCTTTCTTTTTCTTTTTTGTAGCTGCTTTCTTTGCTTTTCTTCTGATCTGATCCTTCTCAATCCAAGTCTTACCTAGCAATAGCGGGAAAGGGGCACTGTCCCCAACAAACCCAATGACTTCAAACTCTTCTTTAGTCGATGTTCCATGAGCAATAATAGGTACAATAGTTACTCTTCCACCAAAAGTTATCATGTTACCTTTACACAAGCCTATCCTTCCTAAAGAAGGTACCACGGTAGGCTTTCCCAACATTCCCCAAGTTTCTTCTGTCATAATATTCACTTGTGTTTCGTCTTCCAAGATACAGTCTATGTCGAAGTCTTCTATTCTTGCACTTATGCATTGGTTTGCTTTCAGGATTTCTGATAAACTGACATCTTTATGAACATCCATCGTTTCTTTCAATTGTAATAACGTAGTCTGAACTTCCTCTGACTTTTTCTCTTTATGACTTTCTAACATGCCCTTAGTCTCTTGACTTTTTTCATAGTTTTCTTGTCTTATGTTTATCCCTTCAACTTTAGCAATAATCCTTGGACAATCCTCAACCTCATGACCAACAATATTACAACAAAGACAAATAAGGCCTACCTCAGGACATTCCTTAGCAAGATGTCCCAGTCTTCTGCAATTATAACACAATGTCGATCCTCTTTTTCTTTTAAATGTTCCCCAACCTTTTCTGTACTGCGCATATCCTCTAGGATCATAGTGCTGGACCTGCAATCTGCAAAAAAAATTTCTAGGTCCCTGCATCCACTTACTAGTCAAAAAACTCTTTCTATGCATAGGAATAACATACCTTTCTTCATGTTTGTTAAATTTACTCAAATCAACTCTTTCTTTCAACTGTGCCCTAGCCTTCAGACTAGGACAAAACCTATTAAACATACTTAAGTTCATGCTTTCAAAACAAAAATTTTCACTTATCTTTCTCTTGCCAAAACACAAAGCTTGCTTCTTTAGGATCTTACCTCTCTTGTTCAGATCAACCTACTTTCTTAGCACAAAGCTTCACAAATTAAGTAGAGTACTGCACACTTCAACAATAGATCTACGCACAGAGCTTCTCTTTTTCTTTACTTCAGTTCCCACCAATCAGAGTTTCAGGTCCCGACAATAGAACCATTTGTTGGCATGGGGGCAGACCCAGGGTTCAACGCTTAACATCGTACCAACAAAACCTCGACTACCGACCCTTTCGACAACACCTGCGAAGCAGGCGAAGTCTCACCCGAGGTAGAAGCAGGGGGGGTTATAGGACGCAGTTGTATGTAACTAGGTTGGGACACAGATCTGTGATAAGAGTACTTCGCAGAATAGTCTATTAACACTTAGGAAGCAACATGCATTAGTTTCTTAGCTTAATTAACATCGCAGGACTTAATCAAAGATAGATCGGCGTAGTAACAAATGACAATATACCTTGAGTACTGAGCACTTAGCATTATAGATTAAATCTAGCATTCATCAACACAAGTAATGGCACTTAAGCAACACAAGATCTATCTATTATACATCATAATCAAAGCACTAAGCAGGTTCATAACATAAATAGCACAACACAAAGCAAACCAGAGACACCAGATATATGTGGTTCACCCTAGTGTGAGGCTACGTCCACCAACTGCTTCGCCTCTTTATTATTTATCAAACTCTTACATTCATTCACTCCTGTGCACTAAGCCACAGAGTCGAGCTTCGCACCAAACAAGAGATCTGCACACTGAGCACCAGATCCTCCTTCCAAAACTAGGTCAAGTCACAAAGCCTTAACGCACATACCTTCCTCTGCACAAAGCAACTCTAACTAGTTGCACTTAGCTCCAAATCTACTACTTGTACAATACATTCTTCTTTATTTATACTTTTACAAACCCTTACAATAAGGCCTAAACATGGGAAAACCCCATGGGCTGACATTCCATAAACCCATTACAAAACCCTAGGGAACCCCTTACTGGGTCCACATAGCCCACAAAATAAGTGAGATCTGTTGAAATATTGTAACTGCAAAGAGTATTCTATTTATTATTGATGTATTACTCATTAGATCAATCCCCTTTTGTGGATTGATCATGTCGGGCATTGGAAATGACCAAATCCCCTTTTGCAGATTGGTCAAACCCTAATTGTAATATGCTAATTGAGAAGTCAGCCCCCAGGAAAATTAAAGAACCTCCCCAGATGTCGATCTCCCACAAGAGAAAGCCAGCCTGGGCAAGGGAACTTATTCAAGATGGAGAGAAGTATGGTGTCCCCGAAGGAACCATGAGACAAGTGAAGAAACCAAAGCCATTCTCTAGTTATATGGATTTGATGTGTGATCTCTTAGAGAAGGAGCCTACCTTCTTTGAAGAAGCCATTCAGAAGAAAGAATGAGCAGATGCCATGACAGAAGAATACCAATCCATCATAAAGAATGATGTATGGGAAATAGTTCGCAGATCGAAGAGAAAGGATGTGGTATCTTCCTAATGGCTTTTCAAAATAAAACATGCTGTTGATGGAAGTATTGAGAAATATAAAGCAAGGTTTATTGCTTGTGGATTTTCTCAAAAGGAAGGCATTGATTATGAAGAGACGTTTGCTCCTATAGCCAGATACAGTTCAATCAGAACCATCATAGCCCTCGCAACAAAGATGAAGTGGAAGTTACACTAGATGGACGTGAAAATTGCCTTCTTAAATTGTGTCATTGAAGAAGAAGTGTATATAGAACAACCTCAAGGATTTGAAGAGGAATCACGTGTGCAAGTTGAAGAAGGCTTTGTACGGATTGAAGCAAGCTCCTAGAGCTTGGTATGGAAGGATTGACAGTTTTTTGACGAGCTTGGGCTTTACCAAGAGTAAAGTTGATTCTAAGCTTTACTTCAAGGTTATGAATGATGAGCTTATTATATAGCTGTTGTATGTGGATGACTTATTCTTAACTAGAGAAGAAAAGGTCATCACTGAATGTAAGAAGAAGCTCGCTGCAGAATTTGAGATGAAAGACCTTGGCCTAATGCACTATTTCTTAGGTCTTGAGGTCTGGTAGAGCCCAGAGAAGATCTTTCTTAACCAAGGGAAGTATGCAGTTGAAATACTGAAGAGATTTGATATGTTGGAGTGCAAGTCCATGAATACATCAATGGAAACAAAGTTGAAGCTCCTGGTTGACACTTCGTCAGAATTGATTGATGCTACGCTATATAGACAGATCATTGGATCGTAGATGTATCTGACGAACACCAGACCAAATATCTGTTTTTCTATGAACACCTTGAGTCAGTTTTTGGTAGAACCCAGACATGTTCACCTGGTTGCTGCAAAACATGTGATGAGGTACCTTAGGGGTACAATAGATTGTGGCTTCAGTTATGATGGAGATCATGACTTCAGACTAAGTGGTTATACTGATTCAGATTGGGCTGGAAGTGTCTTTGACAGAAAGAGTACTTCAGGATGTTGTTTCAGTCTAGTGTCAGCCATGATCTCATGGCAGAGTAGGAAGCAATCAAGCATTGCTCTTAGCACGATAGAAGCATAATACATTGCTGCATGTTCTGCCAGTTGTGAAGCCATATGGATTCAGAAGTTGTTGACATGTCTATTTGATCTAGAGATGGAAGCACCCATGATCCTATGTGATAACCAGAGATGCATAAAGATGACAGAGAACCCTGTGTTCCATGACAAGTCAAAACACATAGAGATCTGATATCATTACATCCGTGATATGGTGCAGAGAGGAGCCATAAAGCTCCAATATGTTAGCACAGATGAACAGGTTGTTGATGTTTTGACCAAGCCGCTATCCCGTGTAAAGTTTGAGCACTTTCGAGATAAGCTTGGTGTAGTCCGAAAGGACCTCCCTCGAAAGGGGGAGTAGTGTTGTGCTGCCGGCCTTGTGCTGTGATTCCAGCTTCATGATGATGATGTGTTGCTAGCGTCGTGCTGTGATGCCAGCTTTGTGTTGATGATGCGCCAACATCGTGTTGTGATGATGTGCCAACCTCGTGCTGTGATGATGTGTTACCAACCTCGTGCTGTGATGCCAGCTTCATGCTGATGATGTGTTGCTAGTCTCGTGCTGTGATGCCAACTTCGTGCCGAAGAATCTCAGCCTAGTGCTGATGTTGATGATGCTTCAGCCTTTGTGCTGTGTTGTTGATGATATTGATGATGAGAAAAACTTTCGATGATTTATAGATACGCCAGTCAATGTTCCAGATGTTGTTGATGATGTTGCCCTCTCTCTCTCTCCTGATGATGTTGTAGAATACTCTCTCTGTTAAGGGGGAGTGTTGAATTATTGTAATTGCAAAGAGTATTCTATTTATTATTGATGTATTATTCATTAGATCAATCCCCTTTTGTGGATTGATCATGTCGGGCATTGTAAATGACCAAATTCCCTTTTGTGGATTGGTCAAACCCTAATTGTAATATGCTAATTGAGAAGTCGGCCCCCAGGAAAATTAAAGTGGTTCTAACCACCCATAAAGAGAAGTCGGCCCTGCCAGTGAAAAGACACCTCCTTTCAGTGCTTGCCAGTTTGTATAAATAAAGGAGGCCAATGCCTCATTTATTCACTCACTCATTCGATCATTCAGAGCAAAAGTTTGGAGCTGCAGTTGGAGAAGAAGGAAGAGAGAGGCACACTACACGGGAGAGGATATTCTCTAGTGTTTGGTTTATTATCTTGGCATTGTATTGGCTATCTATATTAAGGAAATTTTTGCTGGGTTTTCTCCCCCATGAGGGATTCCCAGGATAAATGTTGTGTATCTTGTGATTGTGTTTTTCTCAGTGATCCTATCTATGCTATGGTTATCTAGTAAATTGAAAAGAAACCTAATAATAGCTTAAACTCTAACAAGATCTGCGATCTTAGCTCCGCTTGGGTGCTCCTTCTTCGACCAACGTGTCGAAATCCAAAAGTGGGCCAAATCTGACCAAGGTTTCCTCGAAACTTGGTCGAGGGCACTTAAGCGACACAAGATCTATCTATTATACATCATAATCAAAGAACTAACTAGATTCATAACATAAATAACTTAGCACAAAGCAAACCAGAGACACCAGATATACGTGGTTCACCCTAGTGTGGGGCTACGTCCACCAACCGCTTCGCCTCTTTATTATTTATCAAAATCTTACATTCATTCACCCCTATGCACTAAGCCATAGAGTTGAGCTTTGCACCAAACATGAGATCTGCACACTGAGCACCATATCTTCCTTCCAAAACTAGGTCAAGGCACATAGCCAACTCTCTATCGAGCACAGAGCCTTAACGCACATAGCTTCCTCTGCACAAAGCAACTCTAACTAGTTGCACTTTGCTCCAAAACTACTAGTTCTACAATACATTCTTCTTTATTTATACTTTTACAAACCCTTACAATAAGGCCTAAACATGGGAAAACCACATGGGCCGACATCCCGTAAACCCATTACAAAAACCCTAGAGAACCCCTTACTGCGTCCACATAGCCCGCAAAATAAGTGAGATTTGCGATCTCAGCTCCGCTTGGGCGCTCCTTCTTCGACCAATTTGTTGAAGTCCAAAAGTGGGCCAAATCTGACCAAGGTTTCCTCAAAACTTGGTCAAGGGCCAACACTTCCACAATCATGCCAACAACCTCACAAACACGTGCATTATTTGTAATTATTTGCACACAAGAATCGACACCACACCTTCAATAAATTTAATGAACTACTCACCCATATATTGTGCATCCTTGTATTTTCCAAGAGCATCCACCACTTTCAAGAAAATTGGTCCATTCATGGAAGACACCATGAAATTGATGAGTGGATGGTGTGCTGCATTTGTCCATCCATCCTAAACAATACTAACACCAGATGAGGGCTATGATGATTTAATAGGCTCTAGGATTTTATCCACCTCCTTTGCTTTTAACCAATAATGTGGTTCTAAGCCTCTCTGAACTAGGAGGCACATATCTAGTTGTACCCTGATCAAGTAGAGCTCGACACATCTCAATAAACAAAGGAGATCGTGCAACATTGAATAGTTAATATTCTTTTCGTATTTTATATACATCTATTAATTCCAAAATTTATTGCATTATACTGCAATATATAAAATCAATCATTTTAACATACAGTATAATGACTTTGTCCATGAATATTAAAACCTCTCGTATACATGAAATTCAATTTTAAAATTAAATTATATAAAATCAATTAAAATATGGGAGTTAGATTATTCCGAATATCATACTAGATTTATATGCATTAATAATTTTTTTTTATCATTTATTCTTCATATGACAACATAAGAATAAAGTTATCATGATAATGAATGAATGAATTAATTTATTATTATTTTTAAAATTGTAATTATATTTATATTATTGTAAGATAATATGAAGTATTATATTGAATCCCCATCATATAATATATATATTTTTAAAAAATTACCGCTTAATTTTCATGAATATTGGTTTCTAAGTAAGGAAGGATTATATATCAGTTCACACAAGTGAAGTGCTACATTCTAAGGTTACACATGTCAAGCTCCAAGGTGATGTCGTACACAATGCTCCAAGATGATGTAGCTATACAAGGTGTGTCCACAGTCCCTCACCATAAACCCATATGGACTCCATCTTTCCTAAACCTAAGTTGCACGAAACGAGGAAACGTCTGGAAGTTTATGAAACAGGTACAACAAGAAACGCGACCCTCCAAAAATGGAAATGTTGTGTATATATATATATATATATATATATATAACACATTATCTTGCAAGAAAAACATAATGACACACATAAATGACATAAACAATCCTATACCCTAAACGAATAAAAAACATGTATGAATAATTTCTCTTTCTTAAAAATGGAAAAAACAACAATTTTGGTGAGTTTTGGGGGGGCCTGCAGCCTCCTTAGACGCTCGTACGGGCCCACAAACAACCAAAACAATGTCGAAACATCGTCCATATGGGCCGAAACTCGGTCGAAACCAGTGTTTTAAAAATCGTTGAACCGGAACCGGAACCGACCGGTTTGACCGGTTTGATGGTCGACCGGTTCAAACTGGTCCATAAACCGAACCGGTCGGCCGGTTTATGACCAAACCGATCGGTTTGGTCCCATAAACCTAAAACCCTCTAAAACCCCCTAAAACCTAAAACCTAAGTAACAGAGAAGTACTTGGCTCATGTTTTCTCATGCAAGTTGAAGTTGTAAGGTGTTTTGGTGTGCAACTGAGGGTTATTTTGCCTTATTAATCCTATTTAAAGAGGTCCCCACCCCCTCCATTTCACCCACCCTAGTAATTAATGGTAATGTTAAATTCTTAAAGTGAAAGGATGAAAATATTTTCATCCTTTTACTTAAATTTTTAACATTACCATTAATTGTTTTAATTGTTTCAGGATGTTTGAGAGTGGTTCCAACCTCATTGGACTTCATACGAAGAAAGTAGAATTTGAGGTCCCATTCAAAATTCAGCAGACTTAACAGTTTTCAGGATTTCAAGATTGGCAAGATTGCAATGTTTCCATTGGTGACTGGATTCTATCATGTATGAGGGTATCGAACTGACATTTAATCAAGAGAACCAAGCCCTTTATGTACCTCGATGTTGGTGGCATTGATTGTTGAACT
>CBVK0100603483.1:0-16770 GCA_900067695.1 Picea abies | reverse complement strand
AATGTCTTAAGATCTTCATAAGTCCAAGCAAATACATCCTTAAATTCTTTAAATAATCTGATGAAAGCCACCTTTTCCTGTTTGCTACATCCCAAGCCTAGATTGATATACTGAGGGTTATCATTAGTCCCCAGATTGACTTTTTCATAATGTAATGAGGAACCATTAGTTTTACAATTGACCTTTTTTTTGAATTTATCTTCAAAATCATAGAACTTTTCTAATCTAACAACAGAGTTGGGTAAGGAGTTTACCATCTCCGATTCGGGAGGTTTTGGATTAGGTATTACCGTAAAGTCATGTAAGTCATCTTCATGCGTTTGTTCATCTATCACAATGCCTTGGAAGGTCTCTTCCATATGCAGAAAGTTGATAATTTGATGATCATCATTAAATACCCTCCAATTGGTGACATTGTCAGGAATGGATGGTCAAAACAATAGCTCCACGGAGAATGTATTTGGGCATAAACCATCTGCAGGAAGAAGTTTGGAGGCAACATTAGCAAGTAGATCTGCTTCAACATTACTTGATCTAGGAATGGAATTTATATTGAAAGCAGAAAATTTGTTTATTAAATTCCATACCTCATATTGGTAACATTTGAGATGCGGGGTAAGACAATGTATAGAATTTCTCACCTGCCTCACCACTATTTCAGAATCGCCGAATACAATCAGATTTTGAATGCGCATGTCTAATGCTTTTCTGAGACCTTGTAGCAAAGCCTCATATTTTGCAACGTTGTTAGTACATTCAAACTCTAATCTACAAGCTAATAATGTTTTATTACCTGCCGGATCAATGATGATGCAGCCAGCGCCAGCTCCTTCTTTGGACTTAGAGCCATCGAAGTATAAAGACCAAATTTGATTCTTATCAGGCTCACAGAACTTTTGGATAGAAGCTGTTGGTTGCGTGAATGCTTTGATCTCGGATTGTTGTTGAGGATCGCTGATAGGTGAAACTTCAGCTGTGAAATTTCCGAAGTAGGTATCCACCCCTTGAGCTTCGAGTGAGTTTTCCGGAGGTGTGTATGGCTCATTGGGGTCATTCAAGTCTGTTACTGTGAATTTAAGGTAACGTTCACGGTTTACCCTGATTTTGTTGGGCTTGTCGTTCTCTGGAAGCCATAAGTGTGACCAGTCTGTAGCGAAGTAACCATGCAATTGCTCCGACCAGTCTCTGCTCAAAAACATACCATACACTTCTGGAATATCAACCACGATTATATCAATAAACTGATGAACCTTTGGGTTAGATGACAATCTAATTAATACATTTTTCAATTCACCCATGACTTTTACATCAGTTCGATCAAGCTGTATTATTTTCAAAGATGATGGTTCTACTTCAGCATTTATCCTTTGACAGACTGACCATGGCATTACATTGGATGATGCTCCTGAGTCAACCATGCAATTGTGCACATTTCTGTTGAAGATTTCGAAAGTTAAAAGAAAAGGAGGAACGTTCTTGCGAGTATTTAAAGTTGTTGCTTGTGGTTTCTTACTCGCATTTTCTACAATTATTTTATCAGAGTTATTTACATCATTTACATTGTTATTTACATTTGATACAGGAAGGCTCCCTTTATCTTGAGAATCAGAATTACCTTTGGTGGAAGACTTCTGCGGAACTTTGCTTTGTTCAACCTTGCTATTATTTAAATTGCCATTCTTGCTATTGTCTGAAATATTTTGCAACATTGTCTGTAACAAAAATGGGAATTTTAACAACTCGTAAATGGAAATGTTAGCCCTTAATTTATTAAGATCTTCGACAACATCATAATCTAATTTAGGGATAGCATTGATCTGTTTAGTTTCCACTGGTTTGGATGTCTTTGAGGATAAAGCTGTAATGTTATCAGCAGGAAGTTTATTTGTGGCCTTACTCCTAGTATTATAAGGGTGTACAGTCTCAAAGTTAGCTTGAAAAATACTATCTGAGAGGTGACCAAAAACATTCGTAGAAGGCTCTTCTTCTTGGGTAGTTTCCTGCTCGACTTCCTCTTGAGGGAAATCAGGGGGGATCAAGTCATCCTGGGCTCCTAGAATTGATTGGAGAGCGTATTGCAAACTCTCTAGGTTCATGCCTTCAGGGTTGGAATTAGGCCGGTTGGTTTGAAAGGGTCTTCGGAAAGGAGGTTTGTAGGGTCCTTTACTCGAAGTAGCCTCTTCAGTTGACCTCTTGATATCTACGACTTGATTAGATAATTTTTGTACTGCTTTAGTCAAACTTTCCAAATTAGAGTTTTCGGGTTGTGTCTTGTTTTGTGTAGGCCTGGGAAGAATTTCAATCTTTTTCTTAGAAGAGGAAACAGTTTCAGTCTCGTTGCTAGAGGAATCTTTGAGGCTAAGTATATCTTTTTCAATTTGAGTAGCCTCTTCAAAGGCTTCTACCAATGTTGCCTTTTTGGATCTTTTCACCCAAATAGCTATACCTTGATGTAGAGCTTTTGTATAATAAGCTATTACAAGACTTTCTGCAGGCATAGAGTCTGTAGGGATTCTATTCTTAAGCGTTAAAAATATTTGGTTAAAATCTTTAACTTTTTCTTTAGCATTCATTTTTAAACTTGACAAATCCATAACCAAGACTTCTGGAGGTTTGCCATCTCCAAATTTTTCTAAGAAAATTGACTCAAACTTTTCCCAAGAGGTTATAGTGTGAGGTTGTTGGGCGAAGTACCAGGTGGACGCATTACCCTCAAAGGTGTAGGGGAACAACCTACAGACTACGTCTTCATGTTCAACGTTGCGAAGTCTGATGTCTAACATAAATTTCATGATATGATCTTCTGCTGTACATTTAGAATCGGGGTCAAACTTGGTAAGCCATTTTTCAGGATGCTTAGGCAAAGGATGTTGAGGTCCAGGCACGGCTACAACATCTTGGTCTAACCAAGGTCTAGCAGGGTTGTTCTGATTATCCATTGGGGTAGTAGGTGTAGGAGGACGCGAAGGTGGATTGCCTTCGTCCGAAGAAGTGTCTCCTCCTGAAGAAGGAGAAGACGGAGGTGGAGAAGGAGGAGGAGAAGGAGGTATCCCAGATCCTCCTGCAACAGGGTTTGAATCCGTAGGATTCACAGTGGTATCGATATCTCCTAATTGATCTCTGACTTCATAGAAGTCTAAAGGTTGGCTCCACGGGCGATGTGGCTGCCTAAGGCTAGCAAAGGCTTTATGTGATTTAATAAGAGATTGTCTGAAGATTTCTTGTATATCACCGCTGGTGGGATTAGGGGTTGCTGGTTCAACTGTGATATGAGGATCTTCTGTTGAAGTAGTTGCTGTTTGAGGGGGGATGTTATCTTGTGAACGGCTTCTAGTCACAATGGGTGTGCGATTAGGTGGGGGAGGAGTCTTACGACCACCTCGTGCCATTAATTAAGCTTAGGCCCTCCTTCTAGTGCCATTTGTTGACGGGCGAAAATGACCGTCCGTCAACTTGGGAGAGTGGAACCGGTCCGGGGTTGTCTAAATAACCCAAGCCGTTTGGTATCGACCACCCTGACGAGTTTAACAGCTCCATTGGCCGCCCTAAGGTCTCGTAAGGAAACCAAAGAGAAGGTTGATCTAAGTTAAATGATCTAAACTAAGGAAACTAGAAACTAATAAAATAAACTAAAACTAACTATACTATTCTAAATACAAATTACTATCTACAAACTACTAACTATGATCATAATAACTCAAATCAACTACTTAATTGTCAGCAGCAATCATTCTTTATTCACAAATATACAATATGGACAATTTACAGATTTGATTAAAACCTGCAAAAATCATGTGTTCGCTGCCCCAAGACAGCCAAGGATCTATTTTTGTCTTTTTATATTTTATAAAACCAGAAAGAAAGCTAACAGAAATTGAGTAATCTAATCTAAATCTAACTAAACTGCTAATTAATTAAACGATAAACATCTATCTAATTAACCTGGATATGCTCCAAGTTTGCCCTGTGTAATATGACTTCGTAAGCAGGTTGGAGGAAGAAGTTCACACCATTCAGCTCTCAAGCTTCTCGCAAGGGATCAGCTATAATGCTTCCTGAAGTAAGTTGCAGGACAAACAAGACATAAAAGAATCATAACAGTTTTAAGATTATGAATTTTTGTAAGAGGGAAGCCTACAATACAGCAAATTCATATATGATAATCCAATTCATAAAGAAGACAAGGCTATCGTTTATAAACTGAATCCTTAAACTATTATATCTTTTATCAAATAGGAAGCAACAAGGTATGCATAATAATAAGAAATTATATCATTTGAATTCGATTTAGACAACAAGGTGATACTAAATCAGACACAATATGATATACAAAACTTGGAACAAAGTGTCAATGTATTGAGAAGCAAAGGCTATAACAATGCATTAATTCTGTTCCAGCTTGAATTAAGCTCACATATCCTTGTTCTCCCAAAAACTCTGAGGATCCCTTATTACAAAACTTAAAGGTTTAAATAAGTCTTTCACAAGGTAAAAACACCATTGTGAGAAATAACAAACAGTTTACAAAATATGGGAGTAATCCCAAAAATCTCTAAAACTAAAATGCAAATAAAAACTGTAGATCATTCCCCAACTGTCCATAGTATCTATTGAAAATTCATAATGCCCTGCAATAGACACCAGAATCAAGTTAGAAAACTGTCTAATTAAGAAAATAACAATAAAATTGCAACTATAGACTCAGCTACAGAATCGTTTGATTCTGTAGCTGGTCAAAATAGTAAAACGACCAGATATGAATCAAATCAAATCGTATTTAATCAAATAACAATAAATAATAAATCATTATGGATTAAATCAATCAAAACTGAATGGCATATGGTAAGAACAATATAGTTATGCCAATCGATATGAAACAGGAATACTCTGTCTATCCAATCTTCCACAAAATCGAATACAATCATAACCAGAATGTTCCACGACATCATCCATAACAAACCAAATCGTACGGGATCATTGTTATCAGATATGCGTTAAGTCCATTGTTGACATTCCTATATCCATTTGATCCAATCATAGTTATCATAGTCTCGCAAACAAATTCATAACTGTAATTGACCAATTACAGCCAAAATTGATATTATTCACACAATGCATAAATCGTTCACAATGTAATAGAATTGATTTCATAAGTATCGAATCAGCAATCTCCACGCTGGATCACTGTACTCTTAATACACAGAATTTTAACAGAGTCATCAATGAGATATTACAAATCAAAAAGATTTGATACCATTAACCAATTCATATAGCCATATCGATCATCAGAATACAATCAACATTGTAACAGTCAATATCCATTCGAGATTTGATCATTAAACAGAGTGTATTAAAATTGGTCTCAATATAGAAACTACAACTAACACGGTCAACCGATTAACTCATCGTATCATACAGGAGATAATTGAATCAAACAGAAATATCATTCATATTCCAGAAATAGAAAATATATGAAACCATAACATTTTCAAAACCAATTATAGTCAATCCAGAAATAGATAAAACTTATGCATGACAAGGCGAGTCAAACTTATCAACAGAGCACATGATATCACTGCATAAAAGAGGGAAAACCATACCATCACATCTGCTGCAATTATGTCAATTTGGAATTAACAATGGCGGTCACAGATTCAACGTTTTTAAACAGGATTGATCCAGTGGTACGTTGATTTTTATCATTTGGATGCCCCTTATCATTGCGACCAGCTAACCTCGCTACTTGGCTCTCCAAATCCTGAATCTTGGATTGTAGTTTAGGAACATCCAAGTAGTAACGTTCTAGCCACAGTCCACACTGGTCACAGGGTGCAGTAACCTTTTGAGCAGGGGAGGGTTAGGATGATTCACCACGGGTCTCAAAAGACGAGTTGATACCAGGATAGTCTGGATTGTCTTGAAGACACGGAGGCAAATTATTAACGAAATCGTAGGGAGGTTAATCATCACCACAACCCTCTTGAGCAAGAAAACGCTCAATACTCAAATCAGAGTCATCACCAATCGTGATAGGATCGGTTTTGACAGGGGGTTTTGACTTGTTTCTCTCCATACGAGAGATCATTCTAGCATTCCTTTTGCTTTTCACCGCGTTCTTAGCCCTTGCCTTAGAGGTTATGGGATTAACAGCTTTAGTCTCGGCCATAGGTGAGTCAGGTTTAGGTGTGGGTAGTAGAACACTGCAGGGAACAGGGGTAATCTTATCCCCAGAAACCATAGGTTTATCAACAGGAGGAGGGTTTGATTCTTTGAAACCATTCCTGTTGAGGAAATTCTACCAGGAATCTCGACGCAGACCCAATTCACTAACAACCAGCATCTTAATCAAACCAACATGAAATAGGCTCATGTCAGCCTGATTTCGTTTATATCTCTTTGCCATTTTAAATATACTTCGGTGTAAATAATACGACATGTTGAGCTCAAAACCCATAAACACCATAAGCAAACATAGATGGAACAGAAAGACGAATCCATACCTGCCTTCGCACGTTATAAATTGCTTGAGGATCATCAGTAGGTCATACCAGCGAGGTTTAAGCATTTTCGCTGGAAGTCCTCTGTTACATGATTTTACAGTGCGAGAGCGAAACAGTAATGTCCATGGGACATCCTTAACCTTGTAGTTCTTGGACCATTTTTCTCCGATAACAGGTAGACCGATTGCCAAACTGATAGAATGCTCGGTGATTTCCAACTGGAGGTCTCCAACCTTGGCTCTGCCACCGTCAAATGACAGTGTGAATTGCCTAGCAACAACCATATTGAAGCTATCAAACTTCCGAATAAACGAAAGCCACCCGAATTCCTCGAGGTTGGCATACGCACCATCGAACGTTAAGAGTGCCTGACTGCCATTAGGCTCAGCTCTCACCACAAGAGCCATCTCCTCACGACCATGGTAGGGTTTACATCGGATAATACACAGAGTGAATTACGAAAGGGTTTCAAAGCTTGAATGCTTGACGAGACCGAAAACCACTCAGGCGTGCGAAGGTGGTGGGTTTAACATCACCACGTACCATATTAATGAGTCCTGTTCTGAGCTGTTCAAACCATAATCATAAAACCAATTGTATTAACCAGCGAGCGGGTGATTCACCATATCTACGTGCCATCATACGAATAAGAACCAGCACATAATATAACATCCAAGTGCCAAGTGTTAAGTTCAACACCAACACAGTACCTGCATTAATTATGAGTTAACGCGCCAATTCCACCGTTATCTGCTTAATCACGAGATTTAATGCTAACTGATAGCTCGGGGTTTTATACTCATCGCATAATCTGCTTGGTAAGCATAGTATGCCAAGAATCAATTTCCCAAAATCAAATAAGATCAACTTATGCGCCATTAAGACCATTGTTATCATACCTTCACGAATTTTCCATTATATTTGGTGTATACCATATGCGTTTCACATTCCAATACAAATTTTTATATGATAATCAAATGAAAACCATAACAAGGGTAAAACAATATGAGCAAATATGTTGCAATCGTTATAAATAAAACCAAAAACTTTCATGCTCAAAGTTTTAATGATGGAACATATTAAAAGCGCAATCAAGGTAAGACAATGATCAAGATCATAAGTCTTTTAAAACCTTAACCAATCATACAATAAACCAGTGATCAAGTATCAACCAACAAATCAAGAAGACGACGACAGTACAGTCAATGAAATCGATGTTTTCACATTTGCAATTGTGAAAACTGAGTCGAAATTGAATTGTAATGGTTGCGAAAACGAGACATATGTCCATTAGCATAATGCGACAAAGATTCATCAAGATACCGCGAGGGGTGTAGGCAGCTTTTGAGAGTTATCGAGAAAAAATGTGGGTTGGCTGCCAACACATCCTAGATAGAAGGACGAGGACTTCACGTAGGTGTGACGTTGATTATCTTCGAGTAGGATTAAAGGGAACACATCCAAGCAAGCCTAAGTGGATAGAAAAGGACAAATTCAGGGGACTCTTCCCTCACTCACCAGTTGATTGATGAAAGCTTTTGGTGGTCCAAAAATCTATGAATGGGAAGGCGTGATCCAAAAAGGATCCATAGAAGGTTAAGAATGAATCAGAATGCACAGAGGCAACTCAGAACACTCAAAATGGCTTCAACAGACAGAGAAAGGGAAAAAAAATTAAGTTCTCAAAACTTAGTGAAAAGGGCATCGCGAAGAGTGTATCACAATATTTTTAACAACGCAAACGACTCGTTGAAAAGAGTTATAGATCAAAATATATAAGCGGTCATAGTTCAGGTCAAACTTCATCAAAAAGTCAAAAGGTCAAGGTGACTTGTCAAACCACTGCAAGGGTGACACGTGGCATGTCCGTACAACTTGATGTAAGCAGGAAAACCCCCCTACGGACTACACTAGGGTTCTAAAGTGCAAGCAGACCTAACCATCTAAAGTCTCCTACTTTTAACAACTATCCTGACATTACCCCATAATCATACATAAAAAGAAAAGTATATGGATCTGGTAGTCCTACCTTAAACTCTGTGTTCGATGTTGATCCCTTTACACTCAGTTGTTTCCCGACTGCAAATCTCCTCCCAAGGTTGACCTACATTCACCAAAAGAAAAAAAAGAAACTACAAGCATGCATTCTATATATGGATTAGTGGGTTAGATATCATAACAAAAACACAAATAAATCATGAATATTGAAAACATCATTTGGCGAGAGGGAAAAAGCATTTATTTATATTAATCTCACGAAGTCGTTTACAATATGTGACCAACAAATTCTCTTTGAACTTGGTCCTGGGATCCTCTTCACCATGCACCAACTGCTTCCACGCATTCTTCTCATCTCCAATTCTCTCTAGGGAAATGGAAAGGATTTGCAATGGAGGAAAAAGGGCTGAAAAAGGGAATTCTGGCTCAAACTCCCGATATGGTTGCAAAATATTGGGGCAAAGGGGGGATATTGAAATGGGCAGAGTTTATTTGCTCTTGTGATTCCTGTAGGAATGGGACCCCAACATCTTCTTTTATAGGCCAAAAAGATAGTTATCCGGTTGGGTGACTAACTATGGGCGGTCAAAAGGTTAGGTAACGACCAGAAAACATGTATCCCTTTGCAATTTTTATTTTTCACACTTTTTGTGAGTATACACAGGTTGTAATGGTGCCACAAGCATCTGTACGCAGGAAATATTGGTGCAGGGTGCATACATCTTAAAAAAAATGGTTTTTTAGAAGAGTTGTTTAATGATGGCTTGGAAAAAATAGCAAGTAAGATGGCATGATGCCATGTATGAATGTCTAGTGCAATTTAGGGTTATAACATATGCCCCCTAATGTGTGAGTTCATAAGAGAATGTGATGGTCGAAGTACATTACAAATCTTTACCAACGTACGAAGTGAGTGAGCCCAGAGACCAGAGTTCAGGAGGTGCCATCTGCAAAATAATAATTTGTCTCATCGAGGCGGGCATACCCATGCTCGAGATGAAATAAAATCATGGATGCCAATCAAATACACTGCAGATCCATGTCACATAACTATATAAAGTGTATCCGTGAGCAATACACAGCGGATCTACATCTCAAAATCAAAAGATATACATGTATAGCATCCATATTTAAGAAGCTAATGACACCTGATGGATGGAGATGAGGCCTTCAGAGCTCGAGAAAAAACTTCATGATCTTCAAAACTCAGGTAGGAGTGTAATATCAGTTTATGACTTCACTACCCAGAGGTATTTGATGGCTCGTTGGGAATAGACAAGAGGATCTCGATGATCAGGAAGAGAACTTCATTGATTTTGAACAAGGAATTGATTGGTCTTTCAAGATGGCTGGGCATGAGGACAATAGACAAACTACAGAAGGGATGACTCAAGTTTAGTAAAACTTCCCTTTGACAAAAACACAACAAATGATGAGACTCAGGCAACATGGCATTGACATAAGTTCATGATGTAGGAGGCAACACAAACTCTCCATATGTTTGGAAGGATAACCAAATGGAGGAGGAAACAACTCTATGTAGTGATAAAACCTTCCTAAGGTTGTTTTAAATCCTAGAGATTGATGAACAAATGAAAGGATGTTCTTTTTCCAAGGGCGACTCATTTTGTTGTCAACAAAAAGAAAATACTTTTCCCTTCCTCTTTTTGGGGTATATTTGATTTTTTTGTCTTTTTCAATAATTTTGGAAAGCTTGAAAAAGAATAAAAGAATGCTACGTTACAAAGGAGGAACAAGTGCCACAAACATACTAGTTCCAAGTGCAAGGAACACACTGATGGTTAGAACAATGAGACATATGCAGGAAAAGGACACTTGGGAAAAATCCTCCATGGGTCAAGGTGTCAAGACGCAGAGGCAAAGTGCTACAAGACTTGCGTATAAGGCATGCTTCAGATGGTTCAGTCGAGAGCAACATGGAGTCAACATTAGTCCAAAGACGCAGGAATGCAAATACGATTAATAATACACAATGATAACGTCCTTCAATGTAATTTTAACGAGCCTAGAGAAGGTAATATCGAAGAATTTTCATTTTTAGAGAGTCTAAAAAAAGCGTAAAAGAAGACTCTACTGGGGTGCCTTTTTTTGAAGGTAGTCTAGTCAGTTCAAAAAAGGGGTAAACTACCATTGAACAGATGTCTATTTAAAACCATTTTAACGAGTGTGACAAAGACAAGATCACTTGGAAATCTTTTCATATTTAAGGAATCTAAAAAGAGATTAAATATGGACTCCATAAGGGATTTTATTCTGGACTAGTTTAACGAGTGTGAAGAAACAAGGTCACTCGGCCATATTTTCAATTTTAGGGAGTTTGAAAAGAGCTTAACTATGGACTCTATGGGGGTTCCTTTTTCATAAATTTAGTCCCTCGGGCCCGAAAAAGGGTTAAAATTATACTTGAGAATACTCTTCTAGTGAACTGAAGTTCCTAGAGCATGCCTTTGTTCGTACAATTGATCGTCCGGACCGAAAAAGGGGTAAACTACCATCGGATAAACATGCCTTCAAATTTTAGTTTGGTGACCGTGAAGTACAAAAAGATCGATCGACAATGTTTTCATGTTTACAGAGTTTGAAAAGAGATTAAATAAGACTCTAGGGGGCTATGACTCATGTATGAAACTGGTTAAGGTAGAGCCCACTTCTAGGCTTAGACCAAGAGTATCTTCGATAGTCAACTTGGAAAGTCTCCCAAGAGGGAAGAAAACACAAACCACGGTGTAAGTCCTCCCATGGTATAGAAACCATAGTCATGGCTTCAATGATAGCCTCATTTGAAGGCAATTCAAAATCCGAGAAATCACGCAAATGAGGTTCGATAGTCTCAAAGGGTGAAGTAAACTGAACATACTCCATATGATGATGGAGGCTCTAGCTAAGACTGGCAGAGTCTATCAACGAATAATCACAAGCATCAGGGCTTGATGATCTACTAACAATGGGATCAGACTCAGAAGGAGACTCAAGATCACTTGGACCAAGAGTGGGAAGCAAGGGATCCCATGCCCCCATTGGATAAACCAAAGGATAAATTGTTGAGACCAAGTCTCAAGAAGGTAAACATGATTGTACAGGTTCCTGCTTAGAAGCAATTGAACACCGAGGATAAGATGCCACATAATTAATTCGTGGCAGGGTAGAGTCTACACGAACACTAGGAACATGTAAAGGGGTAGTCTAAAATAACGTCGAATTAGGATGGTGATTATCAGATGCCATCTAGTCAATAGATACAATGCTTCCATTGTGAGGGAAATGCATCACCCAAAAGAGCGTAGACACCACAACATTCATAACATATACATAATCATGCCCGAGAAGCATATTAAAATCTAACAGGCCTTGCACCACTATAACATCGACAAGGACAATCCTCCCACCTAATGAGATAGGAAACTAAGGAGGAATCCCCAAATATTCACTAGAACATCTGTCAAAATCCAATAGCTCATAAAAAATAGAGACAAGCTTAGGAGATCCTAGGACTTTCCAAACCGAGGAGGATAAAATACTTGCAGAGGCTCCTTCATCCACAATACATCGATAAATGTTTGTTGAATTAACTTCAACCCTTATTTGAAAAGGTGTGGAAGAAGGAAGACGAGGCTCAACAAGTTCATTTCAATCAAAGGAAACCATCCTAGGGCTTGGAGGGGGTGTACTCAAAATGAGTGCAATGCCCCCTTGCTCTGATAGTACTGAACTAGAAATGCTAAAAACATAGTCAGTAGACACATCATTCTCCAAGATAAGAGTGGGAATAGTTGAAGAATGCATTGGCGTGACCACTTTGGTAGACTCGACACTCTTCAAGAGAAGAGTGTGATCAGCTGAATACTACATTGGCGTGACCACTTTCTCAACCAATGGTTGAATAGGCTACAAGACTACATGATCGAAAGGCACCTCATCCCCAAAAAGAGGAGTGGAATTAGCCGATGACTACATCGGTGTGACCACTTTCTCAACCAATGGCTGAATATGATGAGAGACTACATGGTCTATAGGCACCTGACCCCCCAAAATAGGATTGGGATATGCCGATGATTGCATTGGCATGACCACATTCTAAACCAATGAATGAATAGGCTGAGAGGAAACCACATAAGACTTAGAATTAGAAGAGCTTGCAGACAGGGACCACAATATTTGTACCTCTGGAATGTCAGGGCATAGATGAGTAAGGTGATCTCCCTTGCAAATATTACAAGAGAACTTAGGCTTGCGTCCTATCTGTCTAGGTTTCTCAACAGAATCAATTCCCCCAGCATGACTAGCAGTGGCTGGTTGCACATCGCCAACATGAATTGCAAAGGTTGGTGATGGATCGATAACATGACTCATGGTGGCTATATACCTATTGCCAGTATGACTAGCATTGATTGGACATTTTCCCCTAGCATGACTTGTAGAGGTTGGGTGCTTACCCCCAGCATGACCTGCAAAGGCTGGGTGTTGGTCTTCAAAATGACTTGTAGAGGTCAGTGACCTATCTCCACCATGACTCATAGAGGTTGGTGATATATCACTCGTATGACTCGCATTGATGAAGCTTGTGCCCCCAACATGACTTCCAGAGGCTGGGTGTTGGTCTTCAATGTGACTTGCAGAGGTTGTCGACCTATATCCAACATGACTCGTAGAGGTTGGTGGTTTCTTCTTCCTATTCTTCATCTTTCTACTTCGTTTAGACTCTCAGTTACTAGTAACTATACTTTTACCAAAGGCAGGAGAAGGAGGAGGAGAAGACTTTGCTGACGAAGGAAAATCAACATGGTGCCCATGACATATAGTTCTTAATTGAGAAGAGTCAAGACCATTTGAGACATTTGGAATGGTACCCAACCAAACCGGTAGTCCCACATTCAACCTAGGAATGTACAAAGTGGCCATCAAAGGGACACCAACGTTTCTGAAGAAAGGAAAAGCACAAGAATACCCTTGGGAAGGGGTTCCTTGGTTGGTATCGTCGGGAACTTTAGCCATGAATATATTATGCACAAGTTCTCCCCTTGCAGGATCGTTCAAGTCCGAAAAAGTCTCACACGCTGACTTTGGCGAACCAGTGTTATCAAAACAACGCCTATAGAGACGCGGCTCTACGTTTCTAAGTGGAAGACTAAAAAATCCTCACAACCGACGAAGCGGGCGATATACCACCCTAGGTTATAGATCCAAATCAATGACTGACTAATTCACTATGGAAAACTAGGGAACATAGAGCACATACTAGAAAAACGCCTAAAGTAAAATCAAGCAGACCACTATTTAGTAGGAAGAACAGTTACACTAGCCAACACTAGAGCAACTTATTGGTGCAAGTGCAACTTGAACAAGGAAGCACCCTCCGGGTATACTCTGCAAATCATGGCCCATTGTCTATCCTAGGTATCGCAGTATACCCCCGCAGTCACCTGTGTAAGTTCCTAAAAGAAGGAAAATAGGTTGCCATCTCGTGAACAATTACCAGGTGGGTACAGTCGACAGTCAGGTGGACTGCAATGAGTAGGGTATTAAGCCTAAAACCTATCAAGGGTATCGAAAGAAAGTGTTCTAGAAGATGACTGAGGACCTCGAATGGATTCGAGACCCACAAAGCTCCATGGAAAATGCGATCAACGGGATCCCAATATAAGTACTCTATATGTGTTCCCCACTACACTTGGTCCGACTTTGGAGAGGCTATCTCTACTACCTTTCCGCATGCGACCTTGTGTTTAACCCGTGTGTTAGATGGGGGTCCCAGATAATTTCCACGTTACTAGACTTCTACACTCCCTAGCATAGACTCCTATGTTTTTTTTGTAGCCTTGAAGAGTTTCCTCTCCAACCTAAATCAAGGCTCTAACCGAGTCTAGTTAATGGACCCTACAAACATAAAAGGTCTAGCTAATTTTAATTAGCGTTCTTTTTAAGGCTTGATTTACTCAAAAGGGGTGTGGTAGTGCAATTGATGTTGTTAAGACTCTTGCGAAAAATGAAACTTATAAGAACACTAGCAAATATGGATTATCTTTCTTATTTTCTTTTGAAATGATTTTAAGATGAGAAGAAAACACAACACTATGCTAATTTCTTTTTCTTTTTCAAATAACAATGCAAAGCAAATGCCAAGAAAGAAAGAGATCTAACAAACTAATTTTTCTTTTTTTTTTCTTTCAATCAATAAAGAAGTAATAGAATATTCTAAAATAAAATGATGAATACATGATTCATGCCCCCCCCCCGGCCATGAGGGGGAATTGATTTTCAAAATGCAACTCATTTTTCTTAAAATTTCAAGCTAAAAATAAGTTAAAAAATCTAGGAAACACAAGAAATATTTGATAAACAAAAGTTATACTGAGGTCATACCTAGGCTATAGACTGCTATAATGGAGACTAGGACTAGATCAAGAAAATCCCTGAGAAGTATGACTTCTGACAAGGAAGAGGATCACAGCCTCTTCTTAAAAAAAGATTTTCTCAAGATAGGCATGCTACTAACACATCAACAGCCTGCATATGTACGTGGGTTGTCTAAAGGTAGGGCGCATATGTATGTGTGCAGACCCACTACAAGCCGCTTACACCTCTGCAAATTTCTAAAAAAAAAAAACAACAGTCAAGATGTCATGGTAGGGAATACTGGTATGGAAGACCAGAATCCCTTAAAGACTCAGACACTTGCAGAAACTTGAAAAAGGAAATTAAACGAATTAAAACACCCAAAATGAATATCCCCCAAAAATCCCTAGAGGTCTCTCTAGTACGTCGCCAATTATGATGTAAGTGGGAAAACACCCCTACGGACTACACTAGGGTTCTAAAGTACAGGTAGAGCTAACCATCTAAAGTATCCTACTTTTAACAACTATCCCAACATTACACCACAATCATACATAAAAACCAATGTATAGGGATCCAGTATTCCTACCTTAAGCTCCACGTCTGGTGTCGATCCCTTTGCGCTTGGTTGTTTCCCGACTGCAATTCGCCTCCCAAGGATGACCTGTATTCACCAAAAGAAAAACAAGAAACTACAAGAATGCATTCTGTAAATGGATTAGTGGGTTAGATATCATGACAAAAACACAAATAAATCATGAAGATTGAAGACATCATTTGGCGGGACAGAACAAGTATTTCTTTATATTAATCTCACGAAGTCATTTACAATATGAGACCGGCAACTGCTCTTCAAACTCAGTCCTAGGCTCCTCTTCAACATGCACCAACTAGTTCCACATATTCTTCTCCTCTTCAGTTCTCTCTAGGGAAATGGAAAGGATTTGCAATGGATAAAAAATGGTTGAAAAAGGGAATTCTGGCTCAAACTCACAATGTGGTTGCAAAATATTGGGGCAAAGGGGGGTTATTGAAATGGGCAGAGTTTCTTAGCTATTGTGCTTCCTATAGGAATGAGACCCCAACACCTTCTTTTATAGGCCAAAATATAGTTATCCGGTTCGGTGACCGATTATGGGCGGTCAAAAGGTTAGGTAATGGCCCCAAAACCCGTATCCTTTTGAAAATTTTATTTTTTTCACTTTTTGTGAGTATACGTGGGTTGTACTGGTGCATCAAGCATGTGTACATGGGCAGTATTGATGTAGGGCACGTACATATAAAAAAAAAATGGTTTTTTAGAAGAGCTATTCAATGATGGCTTCGAAAAAATAGAAAGTAAGATGGCTTGATGTGAGGTATGCATGTGTGGTGCAATTTAAGGTTATAACACAACAGAGTTGGCATGGGATGACGTGTCAAGTCTGTATAGATTTATGGCATACACGTGGGAAAATTAGGTGATGACACGTGTCATTTTTGTGGATAAATGATATGGTGCCACGTGGCCCAGTCATGGGCTACCACATGGCACCCCGCGTGTGTTTGGTGTGTGTAAAATTTATATGACTCCATAGGATTTGAACCCTTGACCTCCTCTAGCCCAAAGGCCTTATAATTCCATGCCAAACAATACACCACTACATGGTTCTTGTTTGTAATGTGGTGCAAATTTTAATTAAGTTTAATGTTTTATGAGAGCACCAAAGGAAACGAGATAGGCCCTCAGCCCATCCCCTGGTTATTTGTTATCCCATATGACCATAGCATCCGGCAATTTAGGGGCTCATTCCAACTATCACTATATATAGCCATCCACTAATTGTAAGAGAAATATAGCCACTACCATAATCTTCGTCGATTTTGGCAGAGCCCTCCAAAATTTGTGATAGTTATTTCCTGATCTGAAAATAGAAGG
>CBVK0100603482.1:0-16771 GCA_900067695.1 Picea abies | reverse complement strand
GT
The DNA here is from genome assembly GCA_900067695.1 of Picea abies. Lineage (NCBI taxonomy): Eukaryota > Viridiplantae > Streptophyta > Pinopsida > Pinales > Pinaceae > Picea > Picea abies. The sequence continues at coordinate 16,769 of CBVK0100603482.1, read as the reverse complement.
CATTGGGTTAGGGTTTTGGATGTCGTTGGCTCCTATATGTATATTGTGTTGTAAACAATGTAATATGATGAATAAATATAGAATATGCTGGTTTTTCCGGTTTGGGTTTCGAGGAGAAAAATATCTGTGTAATGTTTTTATTTACCATTATATCTTTTATGTTCTTTTACTAAAAATATGTTTACATTAAATATTGTACAAGGTTAAAATCTAAATACCAACCACAATTAATCGTAGTCAAACATGTTTTTTTCTAAAATTTAATCCCATTTAATATGCTAATTTTTCTTTTAATTGTATGTTTATCTTTACAAAAAATATATTTCAATACTAAATTTATAATTTGGGAAAAACTTGTACAAGAATAATATGCATAGAATAAAGTTTATCCATATATTTTCAGTTTGATATAATTTGAAAAATTATATTTCATATTATTTTTCAAAGTTGACTAATTAAAATATGAATCACCTTTTATAGACCTTTGTGTTTGAAACAAATTTATTTTTCTTGTCCATGTAAATTCAAAAAATAGAAATACTTTTTGAAGAGTAAACATGAACGAGTATCCCAAATACTTGTTATGTTTTACCGATTGCATAAATTTTAGGATACCATGTTTTATTTTACTGCATTCATAACTAGGGAAAAAATATATGTATAAGTTTTAGAGGAAAATAAATGAAAAATGTAATCTTAAAAGGAAAATGGAAAAATTACATGCCATTGGCATTAGGATTCGATAATTAATCCACTTACGCCAAGTACTCCAATTGAAATGGAATATTTGAAGGGATTTCACCATTGAGAAGATGAAGCTCCATCAAAATCTTACAAAAAAGGGATAGGATTGATGGCTTCTAAACTCATGATCAGGGGTTTATATCATCTTACATTGATGTCTTAAGTGTGAATTTTAGAGACATTTAGTTGATCTTTTGATAGTACATAATGGTTAATTTGTGACTACATGACCAAGAAAGTTAATCATGACATTTTTTTATAAGCTAAGTACGAGCAAATTTGAGCAATTTTGATGTATTTTAAGTAATGTAGCTATAAATTACTAACACAAACTACTAATATAAATCAAAGATAAACATGTATGACAAGACAATGACTATGTGAATATAGATTAGTACTATTTATTACTTATTTCTAATTTAGTTACATAGTAATGTATTCATTTAGTGTGCTTTATCATATTAGTTAGGATTTTTCATGCTAAATTGAATTCTACAACGTTGACCCAAAATTTCCTTTGGTCTCAACATAATATTTTGTACTAGAAAATCTTCCCAAATTAGTAGGAGGGTTGCTTCGACAAACCTTTCAAAATTAAATTCATATCAAAGAAGGTGGTATGAGTCATAATCATTATGAATCATGCTACATTAAAGAGTATCAGAAGGTCGTGTTAAATAATTACTCCAGTATATGGTGACCTAACATGAACTATAAGAGTATTAGTCATCAGTTTTAAGTCACTTGGTTTCAGTCCAAGAAAGTTACAATGTTCAATTTTTAGTTTGGTCAAGTCACTCATCAAGTTGGGGTTAGTAGAGATATATGGATTTCAGAGTTAGAGTATTACATAGCCTACTATTACCCATAATACATATCCATGGTAGCCATTAATTCCATAGTTCCGAACAATATCTTGTCGATGCACAATTAGGATCAATATATCCTTGTTTTTTTTAGTTTGAGATCACAATATTTGTGTCTTCATGGAGGCCATCCTTAGGTTATTTCTAAGTTTTGAAACTCTCCCATATCAACCTTCCATATGTCAAGGTTGATCAAGTTAGGTTTCATGAGATGAGGACTTAGTTTGCAAAAAATTTCAACATTGATCTCTTTTGTTGGTCATTCGACTGTTCCATAGAAATAAAATGATTTCTATTAATCTTTAAAACAATATAGTGGTTTTACCCTATAGGGATCTGAACAAGATTTTGAATGAGTGATCATTTTCTAAATTTTAAATTTCTATGTCTAGTCTATGAAGAGTGCAAGTTGCATACCTCATAGTTGGACAAATTCCACTTTCAATACTTTTTGATCATGTTCTATTTTGAATCTAATCTAGAGTTAAATTCATTCCTATAGGTGATGTAAGATAGTATGAAACCTCAACTATTATCATGAATTTGTTCTTTGTTCAATTTCTCCTTGTTGGTAAATATCATGGTTAAGACGTTGAATAACTTAGCTTGGGTTGAAATACTACTCTTCTTGGGTAAGCTTCAGTAAAACACCCTTGGTTGGGGTAGGGGTCCTGAGCCTCTTCCTTTGCACATGTATCCTTCTTCCATCCAAGCGTCTTTAAGAGTGTGAAATCACTAGTGATGAGAAAAGGCTAACCCCTTCTTCTTTGAACTACAAGGGGTACTCTTCATTCTAACCAAGTAGTGTACACAAGCTCACTATTTGTATATTGGGTGGAACAATTGTGGAATAATAGGTATGATCTTGGTTGGGAGGACCTTGAAAATGGTGTGGTAACCATTGCATGTTATTAATCAACTTAAAAATTACAATTAATACATTTTCAAACTCTTAAACCTTTCATAATTCAACCCAACACCCTGGTAAATATTAGTTTACAACTAATTACATCCTTTTCAATTGTTGTTACAACTTACTAAAGGGTTGTAATTGCATTTTCAGACCCCATTTTTCAACTTTGAAAAATCTCGATACCACTTTTCGAGCAATTATGGGTAATATCAAGCCATTTTGGGCTTCTTTTCACACATTACAAGTCTTGAACAACTTGTTTTTCATAAATTACAACCACTTAAAATGACATGGTTGTATTTTACTCAATATTTTTTGACTCTTAGTTTTCAGTATTTTATACAAGTCATTCACTAGGAAATTATTTTGAGCCTTGGTTTACCCTGGGAACCATTTTCAAACATTTTCCCAAGGTCATAAGGGAGAGAACAACTTGTTGTTCACTTTTATCAGTTTTCTAATCCAAAAATCAACAAGGTATTATTAACCCTCTTGTCCATAAAAATTCACCTCTAGGCCTTTTTGGCTACCCAAGAAGCTAAGGGAGGACAATACCTAGGTTGGGTGGTCCTAAGAGGGATTTTATGCAAGTCACTCACCTCTTATTTTTCCCCTTTTGACAGCCTTATACACAATACCATATGAGTTTTGGGTAGTCTCTACCTCGTGTCGAGCTATCAAAGAGGTTATGCATAACCGTATTCACCATTGAATAGGTAGGATCTATTCCAATGGACAATTTTTTCTTATAACATGGACATTTTTTATCAAGTATGGAAGGATGTGTTGTACCACAATTCTACCAAGGGAAATCACTTGACCCATTATGTTTTTTTATCAAATGAAAACTAATGAGATACCCTTGTAGAAATTTATCCACAATCTTAGTGTTCCCATTATATTAAGGCCGGTAAGAAGTTTTGTGATCCAATTGAGTACCCAAAAAATAAAATAATTCAATCCAAAAATTACCATTGAAAATTGGCTATCTATCAATTACAATTATCTTGGGGATTCCATGTAGCTTTTGAACTATTTCCATGAATGATGTAGATATTGTACTTGGTTCAAAAGGATGAGAAAGAGAGAAAAAATGGGTGTACTTTGTGAGTCAATCCACTACTACCATGATGAAATTATTTCATTTGGACATAGATACACCTGTAATAAATCCATTGAAACCATTTTCCAATGTTGAGTTGGTATGGATAATGGTCATAGAAGACTTGGAGTCTTGAATATCTCCCTTATTCTGTTGGAAAACCAAACATTTAAACAAAAAATTTTGAAAATCAATTTTAAGACCTTCCCCAAAAAAATCCTTTTCGACCATGTGGTAAGTTTTCAAGAACACTGAATATCCTCCTATATGAGAACTACTCAATTCCAAAAGGACCTTCTATTTGAGTTGGCAATTCTTATGTAAATATAGGTGATCTTGATACCAAAATGAATAATTTTTCCACACAAACTTATTTAATGCACTTGGGAGCTCTTCTATTTGTTGAATGATATTGTATACCTTATGCTATTGTTTTCATTCTATCCTTTCTTCTTCCACTCAATAAGATTGTGGAATGAAAATAACACACAATAAGCCATTTGTGTCCTCTTCTTTCCTTAATCTACCACCACATTTTGTTCCTTTTTTGTACATAATTTCAAATTCATAAATTAGAATCTTTGTCGCTCTTATGAGTATAATCATTGTTCCAAGAAGTACGTCAAAATAACATGATCTATTTTTACCCTGAAGTGTCTTCCTATTAAGTAATGTTGTCATTTCTTAACTGCATGTAATATGGATGAAATTTCCTTTTCACAAATGGGTTTGAGTAAGTTATTTCCTTTAATATGGCTTCTTGCTTCCATTCTATCATTGCTTCTTCCACCCAATCATATTGTGGAATGGAAATATCACATAGTAAACACTATGTGTCTTCTTCTTTCCTTAAAAGTGCATCTGCCATCATATTTTGTTTTCCTATTTTGTAGAGAATTTCAAAGTCATAACCTAGCGTCTTTGTAACCCATCTTTGTTGCTCTTCTGAAGATAATCATTGTTCCAAGGAGTACTTCAAACTATCATGATCTATTTAACCTTGAAGTGTCTTCCTATTAGGTAAGGACGTCATTTCCTAATTGCATGTAATATGGCCAACATTTCCTTTTCACAAATGGGTTTGAGTAAGTTATTTCCTTTAATATGGCTACTTTCAAAGGAAAGGGGCCTTTTTTCTTACAATAAAAATACACCAATTCCATGCCTTGAGACATTACACTCCACAATAAATGTTTTTGTGCATTCAAGTGTGGCCATGATATGATATGTACACATAGCCTCCTTAATATTTTCAAAATCTTTTGTTGCTTCTTGAGTCCAAGAAAATTCCTCCTTTTTTAATAATGTTGTTAGAGGTGCTAATATTTGAGCATAATTCTTGATAAACTTGTGATAATATCCCACCAATCCTAAAATCCTCTAATATTCTTCGAGGTTCTATAAATTGGACAATCCATAATAGTTGTAATTTTTTTAGGGTACACTTTAACACCTTCATGAGATGCAATATGACCCAAATATTCCACTTCCTGGACCCAAAGTAAAATTGTGAAGGATTCACATATAGTTGTTGATCTTACAATAGTTTCAATACCATGTCAACATGTTATACATGTTCTTCCAAATATTTGTTGTAAATTAGTATATCATAAAAAAATACTAATCATATGAAGGGTTTGAAAATAGAATTCATCAAGCTTAGAAACGTGGAAGGTGCATTACTAAAGCCAAACGACATTACCAAAAATTCATAATCACCTTCATGTTTTCTAAAGTGTATTTGGGAATGTCTTATTTACTCATTCTAATTTGATGATATTGAGAATGGAAATCCAACTTGGTAAAGAAAATTGCTCCTTGCAATCCATCTAATAATTTATTAACGACAGGAATAATAAACTTATCTTTAATGATCATTTTGTTGAGCTCTTTGTAATATGGACAGATACGCCATGAACCTTCCTTTTTTTAAATAATCACCATTGGTGAATATAAAGAACTTTGTCCAAATTTATTGATTCTAGCCTATAACATTTCTTAAACCGTATGCTCAATCACACCCTTTTGTGCATATGGGTACTTGTAAGGCCTAATGTTAGGGGGTACACTTTCCAAATGAATAGGATGGTCATGATACTGAGATGATGGAAGACCCTTATGCATCTATCCAAATACTTTGGAATGATTATTGATAACGTTTTTTAGATCCACAAGAGCAAAGGATCTAGATTGTTAAATATCCAGTGAGCAGAATTGTGCAATTACACCATAGTGTCCCTTGTTTAGAATTGTTTTCATTCGATTAAAGATTATCACTTTATATGGACTTCCTTGGATACCTTTGAGTTCAATTTCCTTTCCTCCCTAGGAAAATCTCATGAAGAGTTCCTAAAAATTAAGAGTCATCGTTCCCAATGATTATAACCATTGTACCCCTAAGACAACATCAACACCTTCCATTTAGATTCCAATCATTGTTCTATCTAATAAATAATCCCCCATAGTGAGATTACTACTATGAAACTTCTATAAACAATTTATGGTGCTTCCATATGCAATCATTACTTGAAACTATGATGCTATATATATAGCAATTGAGAAGTTTGACTAATTAGCAATTAATGAAGTTATGGGTACTACTAGAATTAATCAACAATGATACCATATTCGTTTTTATATATCCTTATATATTGAGAGTTTAAGGAGTGTTGATGATAGACAATTAATGACAAGATATTGTTGGAGTAGTCTTTTCCAATTTTAGATCTTGTGATGGTTCCAATTCTTGATCTTTTTCCTCTTCACAATCTATGTAAAATAATTTATTCTCATCACATTGATGTGCCTTACTATACTTTTTGTCACAACTAAAACATAGCCCGTTTTCTCTTCTTTCATCCATTTTTTTATGCTTCAACCTTGTGGTTTGAGTGATGTTAGGAGAGGGAACATGTTGTTTTCTATAGTTGTTAGTCACCACCCTTCTAATAGACATATTTTTACTTCCAACTTTCCTTTCCACATTGAAATTATTCTCCTTGGATTTAGGTTCGAAGAGAAACACCTATTGTTGAATTCTCTCCTTTGAAGTTCCATAAAGGGATCTAAAAAAATATCCCTGGGAATTTTATTTACCTTGAGACTCAACTTTTGGAATTGTTGAATGTGCTCTGTAATTGGACCTGTTTGCAGAAGATTTATCAAATGACTAAATAATGTGTTGTTTTTAATATCTCGATAATGTGTTATCAATTCATTTGTAAAAATGTACCAAAATACAATAGAATATTTTTTCATTCACAAAGCCATTGGTACCAAAAAAATGATCAAGTTCTAAATACAAGGATGCAAGAGTTACCTTTGTAAAGTTGGCACTTGAAATAGATCAAAGAATTGCTCCATTTGTAATATCTATGCTATAGTATCTTTACCGTCAAATTTACTCCTATCAATATTGGGAATTAAGTAGTTCCTTAGAGTCAAGTTGAACCCCTTATGATGAGAATCTTTCAGTGATGAATAATCATAATTCTAATACTGAATTTTTATGGTCTCCATATATGTTAAAATAATTCCCATATGTGACGAGGGTTCAAAAATTATGTTCTCCCTATTTCCAGAAGTTCCTTGTGTCTCAATATCACTTTTAGGGAACCTCTCCTCTACAATATGTATGAGCATGAATTCAATGGAATTTTGTAATTGTTCCATCTTTTGATCCCTGGAATTTTGGAATTGTTCCATTTTTTAATCCATGGAATTTTGTAATTGATCCATCTTTGGATCCATTTATTTTTTGATTAATTCATTAAAATGTCCCAAATAAATCTGTTTCGACACAATCTCACCCATTTCATTAAATTGGTTCCTTAATAGGGATTCTTGGTACCCTAAGTCTTCACTTTCAATTGTCATGTGTTATTTTTATGGAGGTTTATCAAGAGTAGAACATTTTTCATAACCCTTTACCATGGGATAAAATAAAAAAACTCCCCCTTTTATCTTTATCACAATTTTTGAATCACCCAAAATAGATATTTTTATCAAAACTTATGCTAATTTCAAGTTAACATACCTTTGAAAACCCCAGTTTGTATAATGTATTGTGGTTGACCTTTATCTTGAAGTATCCTTGAAATTTTGGCCCCACCAAGTCTAATTTTTTTTATCTATAGTATCTTGTCTTCATTGTCATAGCTTGACCAAATTCCAATGCGCCAAGAGAAATTTATAGTAACATTCCCAAAACTTGTTGTTTTTGTCCCTTTCAAGAGAGTGAACTTGTACAGACTTCCACGTGTCCAATTTTTTTGATCTACTTCAAAAACTTTGACCTAAAAACTATGATATGTTTTATTTCGAATGGAAAAGGTGGCACAAAATTTGAAATTTTAAAGATTTAGATATGATTGTCTTAACAACAATGCACATTTGAGACTAGTTTCAAGACTTGTCAGCAACACAAATTTCCAGAACCCATATTTCTAAAAGTATAGAGAAATATACCCTAAAAGTTTTACCGCGTGTACCTTTCTATGTCTTCTAAGTCTCCCACAAATTTCCCTATTTGAAAATTATCAGGAAAAATGTTATAGAAAAAATTCCAAGATGACTCGTTAGAGACTAATTTCGAGACTAGTCAAAAACCCTAATTTCCATAGGCTATATCTCTAAAAGTATAGAGAACCAAAAACCAAAACCTAATTTTTTTACCACATGTACAATGATGTGTCTCATCACGATCCCACAAATTTTATTATTAGAAACTATATATAAAAAATTATATAGAGAAAATACCAAGATGACTTGTTTGAAGTAGCCAAACCAAAGGATCATATGATCTGAAACCAAATGTTATTTACCAAACACCCAAACAGCATAAAAATATAATAAGAAGTAAATTCACACCTTGATAATGAGAGAGAATAATAAATGAGAAGTATATTCAAGGATGCAACCTATTTTTATAATATAAAAATACAATATGAGATGCTCATTAAAACTAGGTCTCCTTGGTATATATAAGAGACAAAGAGAACAATTACAATTAATCGGTATAGTCGACGAATAATAACAACACTAATATAACAATATAAATGTAATAATGCAATATTTAGGGATTAACACTAATTGGGTGTCCAATATTAGAAAATATCTTAATGAATCTTTTGTAGTAACCATCAAAACACATAAAAAAACCTCACACTTGCTACATTATTTGAAGTGGGCCAATTCATCACGGCCTCAATTTTCTCTCAATCCATAGATATTCTGTGTTTTGAAATAATGTGACCCAAATAATGAATTTCATTTTGATAAAAATCACATTTTCTTAGTTTTGCATACAACTTATGTTCTCTTGGCATTTGCAAAAACATTCTCAAATGTTCCACAATCTCTTCTTAATTATTAAAATTAATAATAATATCATTCAAGAAAACTAACAAAAACTTATTCGAATACTTGTTTAAAACTCACTCATAAACACATAAATGTTGTTGGTACATTAATGAGACCAAATGGCACTACCATAAATTCATAGTAGCTATACCTTGATCTAAATACTATATGAATGTATCTTCCTTAATTCTTACATAATTATAACCATACATAAAATAAATCTTTGAAAAGATTTTTGATCCTCTCATTAATTTAATCATGTCACCAATTTGAGGTAGAAAATACTTGTTCTTCATTGTCATTTTATTCAAATACCTGTAATCAATGCATATCCTAAGAGTTCCATGTTTTATTTTTCAAAAATTAGATAGGCACTCTCCATCGAGATACACTTATTAAATATATCCCTTTTCCAACATCTCTCACAATTGCATTTTCATCTCTAGTAATTATGGGGTACTCATTGTATAATGAGTCTTGGACACGGGTGTAGCTCTAGGTACAAGATCGATCGATTGTTAAATCAATATACTTATTTGGAGGAAGTCCTAGAACTTGATCGAGGAATGTATCATTGAAATTTTGTAAGATAGAATAGTATTAAAACTTGATATTTCTATCCTTTGTTGAATCTAATAAATGAGTTACATACAATAGACATATTTTTATAAAATATTTATTTAGCTACAAGGTTGAAATCTAACTAACAAAAATTTTCTTTAGAATGTCTCTTATTATCCTCGGGTTCTTATCTATATCTATGCAATCAAAGTATTTTTATAACAATCAAGTTTAATGCAATGTGCTTCCACCCATTCCATACTAACGAGGATATAAAACAAGGTTACCAACTTGATGAGAATGCTTCAGAGTTTTCATTTTTCAAAGGTTGTCTTAGTAGTTGTTTTAACCCTTATTTCAAAAAGTGGTGCTACTAGTAGCACCCTTGCTTTTTTTTAGGTTAAAATTAAAGTTGTGTCCTTCACAATCGGTGCCCTGGTGGACAAAATCCTTAAAATCAACCCTCAAATCGAAAAGTGGTTCTCTTAGTAGCACCCATTTTTTGGGTTTTAAATAACAACTTGTTTGAAACCTTGGCCTTGAGAATCCGTACACCTGTAAACAAAAAATTTACAATCTATTTTTTAATCAAAAAATGGTGCTACTCTCTTCCCTTTTGGTTAAAATTACAACTTGTTTGAAACCATGGCCTTGACAACCGGTATAGTTGTGGACTTAAAACTAAAAATCAACCCTCAATTCAAAAAGTTGTGCTACAAGTAGTAACCAACACCATTGCAAAAAAATATAAAAAAATTGAAAAATATGGAAACAAAAAAATAGAGAGAAAAAAATCCAAACTATGGGAAAAAACATGTTTTGTGTGTGTGTGTATTTGCGCACACACAAGTTAATGATGGTCTCCCATGATGCATTACGGACAATGCTAACATGGAAAAACAACAATCTCTTAACTTGAAGGGATGATTCGAGATACTTTGACAATAAATTTGAATGTGGTGTAAAAAGATGAAATATAAGAAATCAAATTAGATTTCCGAATATATAATTTTTGTTTATAGAATTTGTGCATGTCTATGTGAAATTTAAGTTTTTCTAACATTGGTATGTTATTTTTCATGCAAAATATAATGCATATGTTTCTTTTATTGTTGGTGTTGAGTACTTAAACAACATAATTTCTTTAAGAAAATTGAAATTAAAAATCCTTGCATTAGTGTAGGGTACGAGGGTTTTAACATTATCAAACAATTTTTATTTATTTTTAGATTGCAGATCTTAATCTATACTAGCGAGTGTATAACTTATTTTAAAAATGGTTACGGCGATAATGAATAAAAGATGTGTGTATTTTAAGATCATGATCTATGTTAAGACACAAATATATTAAAATAATTAAATTATATATATATATATATATATATATATATATATATATATATATATATATATATATATATATTAGTCCCTATTTATGGTAATGGCCAATGATTATACATTTTATATATGTTTAATTATTTATTATAATATCATTATACATTTTACATGTGTTTTATTAGTCCTTATTTATGAATACATTAGTCCTTATTATGGCTAGTGACTAGCCATGAATTCATCATTGACTTCTGTTATTATGGCTAGTGACTAGCCCTGAGTTCATCATTGATTTTTGGTATTTATAGAAATACTCATTTTATGCCAAGTTTTGTCTAATAGCTTCAAAATTTTCAATTAATTGAAACAATTAACTTAATTTTTTCAAATTTTTTTGGCTATAGAATTTGAGGACTTTACCTTAGCAACAAAGTTCTTAAAAATAGAGATAATTATGTAATATTTTGTTATATTTTTTTTCAATAATTGAAAATAAATTGCAATATAAATCTAGAACATTTAATACAACAATAATGTCTATTCACTGGCCTTGCTATTTCAAAAACATTTATATTCAAGTTTACTATCTATATTGAAGAACGCTTACGCTTTTGTATACATCTTTATGAACTAACAATGTTGGATTTGTGAAAATAAAGTAAGGACCAACTTTGTTGAATCTATGAATGTAAAGTAAAATGTTCTTAATACTTATGCGTTTAATTAAGCTTCAATTTGCTTGAGATACAAATTACTGTTATTCAAATTACATATACATTTTTTTTTTGGTTTTTTACCTTTGGGGCTCCAAATATGTGTATGGGGAATATCTATCATATTACTTGTTAGCTCGAAGTGAAAATCTGTGTATCAAATTGGTTCATTCATACAATTGACTGATACGATTAACGATTATCTATGTGTTATTGTTTTGCTTCATTCATACAATTGACTGATGCGAGTAACGATTATCTATGTCTTACTGCTTATATTAAGATTGTTTTGATAATAAATTTCAAGGAGATTTGATTTTTTTCATGGCTTTAAAGCCATAAAATCCATTGGTGGTAGTGGACAAAAGTAAATGTGTACTAAAAGGTTGGAGATTTGAGACTTGAGAGAACTTTTATCATGATTGAAAAATTACAACATGGTGTAGAGGATGCTTCATTCGATTTACCATGCTTCAAGTTCTAGACTATTGATTAGGAATTTTATTGAGGTTTTGAGTCTTTAAGTTCTAGGCGAGGATATTGATGAAGAATCTGATTCAGATTTTGATACAGATTATCACTCTATGATATAGGGCTTGACATGTATTGCTAAGATTAAATTTAGAAGCATTGGTATGTTGGATGTATTTTTGGTTAGTTTGATATGTTATCTTAATATTTTAGTAAGAGTATTCGAAGTAGTGATATCTTATGGGATATTGTTATTATTTTTTTTGTTTATGGTAACATATTGTTGTATTTACTTTTAGCATTAGTTTTTGTCATAATAATTAAATGAAAGAGATTATTGTATATAGTTTTAGCATTAGTTCATGTCATACCAAAAATATTGTTAAGATATCTTAGGATAGCTAATGTATAGCATGAAAAAAATGTTAACTTTTATTTTTAATTTTATATTTCCCATTTTTGTTTGGAGTATAAAACAATTTCTATAATTTTTATAATTTAAAAAAAAATAAAAATAAAAATAGGTTCAAATGTCACTCTAGCCATATCAATGACTTACACTGACTTCCACCTATATGCCACTTAAAGATATCATTAGGGAAATTGTAAATGACACTTCATGTAATATCCTGGTTTCAACCGTCCCCGAGGTGTAGGACAGTCGGTGACAGAGTGTGTTGTTAAGCGACTCCGTGTTGTTAAAGTCACCGGTTCGAAACCTGTGGGGACAAAAAATCCAGTGGCTCAGGCCGGGTGTGATCCCTGGGTGATTTTGATGGCTTAGATGCCCTTGAGTCGTAGTTTCCCAAGCCACAGGTTAATCGCGTAGCCAACAGGTCCCACACAAATTAACAAACAAAAAAAAAATATCCTGGTTTCAACCCTTTAGTGGCCCTAAAATTGATGTTGTATATGTTGTAATTATGATTTTTTTTACTGTGCTTTCACACCATGAGGTAGAATTTCCATGGTGATTTTGAAGACTTATGAACATAATCATTTTGAAAATAATAAAAGGTTCCAACGCTGACTAAGGGAGAGTACCTAGGGAACTATGGGTCCTCTAGAGGGGAAAGGTAATGGGGTCCTAGGGGAGTGACCTATGTTCAATGACCTTTCCATAACCATATCCTAATTTATATGTGATTATCTAGTTTCCCAATGTTAATTCCAATAAAAATAGGAGACTAGTTAAATGCCTTAATTACTTCAAGTAATTATCTCCTTCACAAACACTTACCTACTACTTTGAAGTAATCAACTCCTAGTTTTAAGGATCCATGAAAGGAGTGGAGGAAAGGCTCCTCATTCTCACCATTCATTTATGTAAAAGAAGAAAATTCAAACTATGAGGGGGGAGGTTGAAAAAAATAGAGTTATTGAAGTGAAAATAAAATTTTACATGAAGATAAACTAGCCCAGTTCTTGTAAGATCCACAGAGGTATGGAAGAGGGATTGTAGTGTGCCAATCGGGACCAATAATAAGTAGGAAGAAATCCTCTTAAATCCCTATAGATTTCTATCATTTTTTGGTTGTACAAGAATCAAAATTTATTTTCGAGAAAGAAAATTTTTAGTGAAGGTTCAATGTGAAAGTAGACATTGTTTTGGATTCCTTCTACACAAACTAAAGAGTACATGGAGGAAGAGTATTCCTAAGGGAATAGAGAGAAGAGAATGGAGTGTCTTCCTATGTTGTATAGGGTAGTAGAGTGAGATTTAAATTTGGTCTATCTAAATGATTAACTAAAGAACTTAGCAAATTTGGATTTCTTAGTGGATCTTGGAATCCTTTTAGAATGAGAAAAGTGACTCCAAAGTATTGGATTTTTCTCCTTCACCTTGGTGGTCTCATAGCCTATAAAGGGGGTGGTATCCATAGATGATTTTCCTATGGTTGGGAGGAAAGTTGCTCACACTCAATCAATTGCCTTGGAACTCAGCTTGTGAAAAAAGTTAAGTTCTTTCTCTTATTCTCCTTGGTTATGAAATCATTCTTTCATGTTAAAGAATATAATTTCATTATTATTGTGACAGATTGCTACAAAGGTTTTTGTAGGCCTTTAAATTAGTTGTTGAGTAACTGCATTTGAGATTTTGTAGCTATGCAAACTTGCATTAGCAAACAATTTGTAAAAATGTATGGAATTTCTTTGTATTTCGTATATATAGAAATTATGTATATATTTGGTTGGTGAATCAATACTTATACAGTCCATTGGAAATTTTGGAATTAGTAAATTTTTATTTGTGGTATCTAGGTAGCTAACTGAGATTTTGACCAAGCCAAGCTTATTTATATCCCAAACATTGACAATGTAATGTACCCAGTCCCCTAGTTGGTTCACGTCAATTGCCAAAACAACTTAATAAAACTTTTTGATGGGTAAAATCATGAATATGGGCAACAATTTCATGAGATTTGGGTCACAAAAATTGCTAATTGCATGTTTTCAACCAAACTCTTCAATATTCCAGCCGAAATAGTTTTCGGCTGAACTGTTTTTTTGGTCGAAAGTTAATATAACGACACTGTTGAAAATATAACACAAATTCTAAATCCACCAACAATTTTCCATTAAAAATAACTTTCGATCGAAAAATAATAACTTTTGGCCGAACTATTAGTTCAGTCGAGAACTTGTAACTATGGCACTTTTTAGAAAAGTATGTGTTCACTTCATCTTAATCCAACTTGGGGAGGAACATACTCTTTAAAATATTGTGAGTCTGGTTTCAGAACTAGTACCAACATTTTCATAATTGAATCTACTTTCTTTTGATACAATTTGTATTCAATTTCATTGTTTTTTAATAATTTTAGTAAATTTTATAAAAAAATATCTGCATATTGTTTTTAGATGACATAATGATTCAGTAAAATGAAAAATCAATATATGCAATAATGCGCAGTAAAACTATGGAAAATTTATATTATGGAACATTTTAGTGTCCTCTTCAAAAGGGTACTTTTAGATTTTACTTTTAAACAAAAATTAAGGTAGATAAATAGTGTCAATTTTAATGTGTTTAAAATATGCAACTTTTTCAAATTGGTCAAATTCAAAAAATTGTAGTAATTATAATATTCATTTGTTGTCTTGAAAACTATAGTCATATTTTAATAGAGTCTGTTTGGATTGTTGCATCATATGTTTTTACATAATCAAAAGTTTAATAATGAGAAAATTGGTGTCAACAAACATAACACATTATCAATTCCTTCATTTTTAAGGAACATACTGTCAAACTATCACTAAAATGACATATCAAATGTCAATAAAAGTTTTTCAAAAAATAATCAATAGAAAACTGACAAAATTTAGACAAGTTTTGTTTTTACTGTAAAGTGAAATTCTAAATAAAAAAAATACTTTTGTTTACTAGAAGTTGAAAAAGTTATGAAAATGTATTTTATTTTCTCAAAAAACAAGGAAAATAGACACCCAGATTCATGATTTTACCCTGATACCAAATCTATGTGTGGAAATAACACATAACATGACATTCAAACTCATGTGACATGTCCCTACTAATTAAAAATGTAATTGCAATTGCTTAACTATGCATAGAAACAACTAAATAACATACAACAACATTCAACCACATAAATAAGGATTTAAATGCATCATTCTTCTCACAACAAGAAAAAATAATCAAGATAACTCAGAGTAAAATGCACAACAACATATATATCAATATTTAACACAAATCAACATGGCATATAAGAACACCTATCTTATGAAATATGCAATATGTTGTAGAGGACATATATTTCTCCCAATCATAGACTTGCTGTTCTAGTTCTCAACAACAATTCACCCCCAAGATGAGGCTATGAATCCACATGAGATAGTGGTCCCTAAGGTTGGCTAATGTCCCCCTCTCGATAGTCAAACACATAGCTAATTCCAGTCCACTAACTCTCTTCCCCTAAACCTACACAACCCAAGGGATGGAATCCCCCTTCACTACTCACAGTCCCTCAGGCCTTTCCACTCCCACTACTCACAGTCCCTCAGGCCTTTCCACTCCCCTCTAGGGCTTCCAATACAAGTTGGAAATGAAGTCTACTTGTTGGTACCTCAAGAATTCTACAACTGCAAACATGAATTCACCCAACAGCTAAACATGTGCTTCCCTTGACGAATTTTGAACAACATGTTACTCCTAGGTGCACAACCTCTTTCTCAACGAAATTTCATCTCTAAACAATGACCAAAATTTCCTACAACAACTACCCTCAAGCTTCAACACTCAAAACTTCTTTATTGGCTAGAAAACTCCATGAAAAAACTGCTCTCTATGAAAAAAATTGAATCTGTAATTCGGGTCCCTTACCCATAGGAATTTACTCTCTTTCTTTGGCTTGCTTGAATTGCACTTTTCCTCAAGGTGATTGTACTCTGCCCCCATGCTCTCAATAACTATGGGAAGTGACTGTCACACCAACCCTCTTACATGAATTCAATGATTGGGCTCTAGAACACTAAAAAACTGATTGAAGGAGTTTAGAAAGAAATGGTTTGGGTTTAATAAACATGGGAAAAATCTCCCCCCCTTTGGACCCCTTCCCTCTCTTGTGGAAAATTAGACTCAAAATATCCATCTGTGTTCATTTACAACTAGTGATACATTTGATTTATAATATCCAATTTACATTATTTAACATACATCACATTTACAATTTATACATCGCTAT
>CBVK0100603481.1:0-16771 GCA_900067695.1 Picea abies | reverse complement strand
GCCGAGATACGATGCTCAATCCACACCTTTGGTCTCTAACCCTTTTTCTTTTGGTATGCCTAATATGACATCACAAATTTAATCCTCCATTCAAACAACTAATGAAAATCCTAGTTTTGGACCTGGGGGCATGGTTCCTCCACATACTCCTCTCTCGTTTGGTGGA
Organism: Picea abies; assembly: GCA_900067695.1. Classification (NCBI taxonomy): domain Eukaryota; kingdom Viridiplantae; phylum Streptophyta; class Pinopsida; order Pinales; family Pinaceae; genus Picea; species Picea abies. The sequence continues at coordinate 16,605 of CBVK0100603481.1, read as the reverse complement.
GGTCATATTCCCCAAATGAATCCTATGGTGGGATGCCAGCCTCCTTTTCCTTCTGGGTCTAATCCTAGTCTGAATGCTCCTGGATGGAGTACTCAACCAGACAGACAAGCTACTTCCTATATTTCATCCTTACCCCCTTCTTCCTCCATGTCGATTCCAACAAACACATTTTTTATGACAAATCCACCTCTATCCTCTAGAGTTACACCTGGAGGGAGTTAGTTTTACTCTATGGGAAACCCCCATACTGGAGCTTCTCCAGTTGGGGGAAATGTTTATAACCCTCATTATGCTTCCCCTACAGGCATGGTGCCCATACAATCTCTTATGAATAATTTTGGAGGAAGATATTACCCTACTAGACAGCGCCATGGTATATACCAGAACCCTGTATGGCCTACAATCCATCAACACAAATATTTCTTGGGAGCATGGGTTCAAATGTCACAACCCTAGATCCCTTTTTTATCCACGCTTAATTTGCCAGATTTTTCGAGATTAATGAATGACCTGGTGCGTCACAAACCGTCATGCCCCCCTATCCTGGTGCGTCACAAACCGTCATGCCCCCCTATCCCCACCAAGATTCCTTTAGACATTCCAAAATCCGAGGGCCAATACTGGCGAGGATCCATGTGATCATGTTACTAGTTTTCATCTTTGGTGCTCATCCAATTCTCTTAATGATGATTCTATTCGTTTGAGACTATTTCAACACACCCTCATGGGGGTTTCCGTGAAATGGTACATTGAGCTACCACGGGGGACATACATAAAATTTAATCAGATGGTTTTGGTCTTTCTCAACCACTTCCAATTGTCGGTTCGTTATGATGTCGGCATAGAACTTTTGTAGGCCTTCTGCAAAGATAAGGCCACACATATATTAGACCATATCCAAGAGTGGCGTAGACAGAAGAGGTCGATTAAAGCCTACATTCCTCCAGAGTTTATGTTGGAGTGCTTCCTTAAATCCTTATTGCTTTATATTTCAAAGGATGTTTCTACATCCAGAGTAACATCTGAGGAAGAAGCTATTTTCAAATCCCAGTAACTGGACCTCGTATATGCTCAGTCTGGGATGTTGTATGAAATTCTTCCTGATGCACCACGATTGGATTATGACCCTAGAAAAATCATGGGCCTCATGTCGATGGCATGATAGGCTCTACAAATGCTAAGTCTACAGACTTGGTGACGAACCATTTGAAGGATTTTTCTCTAAGACAAGATGTACCAGGACAAGCTTCGGCTTCGTCCTCCACTCCCACTTAGTTGGTGGATGTGCATTCTGTATAGTCATCGGCCAACCCAAATGGTAACCAAAAACTAGGAGAGCATAGAAGGAAAGGACGAGTTAATAATCGTAAGGGCAGAAAAAATAATAACAAATCCAAGGATGAAACTAACAATGATATATCGAATAATAATGTTGGTGAGGGAAAGAAATAAAAATGGAAGGTGAATTTTCTTTGTAAACTTTGTAAAGATGATCACCTTACCCACCTATGCCCCAAAATTGAGGAATCCTCAGGGCTCTTATAGTAATCACCCATTGTGCTGACCAATTTGTTTATGCATAATCAACACATGGCTTCGGGGTCCTCCAATACCAGAAATGCATCGAGCAAGATTCAAAACCCCTCGACACATGAAGGTGCTCGTATATGTGTTAATATGGTCAAGTCTCAGATTGATGTATCCACTCGATCTCATGACTAAAATTCTTCACAGACTATCACATGTCTAGAGTGTCCCCCTCCTCTGAAAACACCCTTGCAGCTCGAAAAACTAGAGCCTATGCCTCGTATTCCAAAAGGAGTATCAAAATGCTTTGCCCACAATCCTAATGCCAGAGCTACCCAAAACTATTCGATTATCGAAGATCTGGGTGAAACCCCTTGTGCGATGTCAGCTTTGGAGGTGCTCTAGACATTTCCTTCTCAAATAAATTCCTTGTTATCTACTTTATGAGCTTTAGACCTGTGTGGCTCGAAGGTTATTAATTTTGACATCATGGATGTTAAGCCTCGCTTCCCTTACCACGTGGCATTTCAAATCCATGTGGAGTACACAAAATATACCATCAAACGCTCTGTAATTGATGAAGGTGTTGCGACGTGCATGATGTCCCTAACCTATTGGAAATCCATTGGCTCTCCGACTCTATCCCAATTTATGACTATGTTGACTGCATTTGATGGACGTTCATTTCGACCACAAGAAATTCTTCCTGCCTTTCCAGTCCAATTAGGTGGAAAGAAAGTGGAGGTTGATGTCGAGGTGGTTGATGCACCCCTTGACTACAATTTATTACTAGGATGTAATTGGACTTATTCCATGACCGTGGTCGTGTCGTCTATTTTCCACACTTTATGTTTTCCTCACAAAGGGAAAATTGTGACGATTGACCAATTTTCGTTTGTGCATGCTAGTCCGAATGCATTAGTTGGAACTTTGATCCCTGTGATTGACAATTCTCAGCAGGAAACCGAGGATATTGGTGTCAAAATGTTTTCCTATCTCATGGGTAGCTTTGATTTCATGGCACCAATCCATCACATTCACGCCATTTCCAGTAGGTCTTCATCGTCAATGAGGTCCGTTCCTTTCCGTACTTCGTATTTCAACAATACTTGGACCCTACCTTCCCCAACTATATCGTGTGAAGGTCAGTCACATATTGGGATGGAAATTCCACTGTCAGTAGTAGAGGTTGCGTATCAGGCTATTCTTAACACTATTGCTGACCCAGATCCTTTCTCCTTGCAGGCGGACGAGGAGGATCCCGTTCTAGAACCCGTATGGGCCACCCCATCATTTTATTCACATTATTTCCTCAAAGATACTTTACCTTCGGATGAATCCATCTTAGAGGCCATGAATGGTTCTGATAGGCCTTGGGACGATATGCATCATCGCTCCTATTTCCTCCCAGAGCTGGTTAGGATCAAATAGGATGACTTTATATCTACCTTGAGTGAGATGGTAGGTCACATTGTGGTTCGGCTAGATACGCATGGTATTTATGCTGAAGGAAACATGGTGAATGTTTTTCCTACCGTCACGATCGACATCTCTTGAATTCCTGGAAAAATTGAGAACATATATATCAGTGTAGATTGTTCGCCTGAAGAAATTCAGATCTACACCGATCTCTTTAAAGAATTTCATGACATATTCACTTGGTCGTATGAAGATATGCTATGGATCAACCCCAACATTATCGAACATGAGATCAAGACTTATCTGGATGCTAGACCTGTTAGACAATGTCTTAGATATGTTAATCCTAGGAAGGCCCTTGCTATTAAGGCAGACGTAGAGAAACTACTTTATGTTGGTTTCATATACCTGGTTACCTTGACTAAATGGGTGTCCAACCCTCTTCCATGAATAAAAAATAGGGAACCATCCGTGTATGTATGGATTTTCAAGACCTGAACAACGCTTGTCCTAAAGAAAACTTCCTAACTCCTTTTGTCGACCATATTCTTGGTGAGTGCGCGGGAAGAAAAGTTTTTTCTTTTATGGACGGAGTTTTAGGATATAATCAAATTCAGATCAAACCCAAGGATCAACAAAAGACGACATTTATTTGTCCTTAGGGTACTTTTTCATACCAAAAAATTACTTTCAGTATTAAAAATGGCAGAGAAACCTTCCAACGCACCATGACCTTTGCTTTTCACGGTATCAAACATATTGTCGAAGCTTACCTAGATGATCTCATTGCTCATGGTTGCAAGAGAGTAGATCACTCCACTGGCCTTCGATTAGTATTTGAGAGATTTCATTACTATCACATCCATTTGAACCCACACAAGTGCATATTCTACGTTAGGTCTGGCTGTCTTTTAGGATTCTTAGTCTCTGAGCATGGGATCATGGTGGATCCTATGAAGGTTGAGGAAATACTTCATTTTCCTCCCCCATGCAACATACAACAACTTTAGGGTTTATAGGGGAAGGATAATTTCTTGCGTCCGTTTATAGTGAACTATGCAGAATTAACTAAGGGTTTCATGCATATTTTGAAGAAGGATACTCTGAATATATGGGATGAGCGAGCCCAGGAATCCTTCGATGCTATTAAGAAAGCCTTGGTATCAATGCCTCTATTGAATCCTCCAAACTACAATAGGGACTATTTTCTTTATATCTCCATTCCCGAAGGGACAAATGGTATGGTTTTGGTTTAGGAGGAAGATGAGCTCCATGAGCACATTGTCTACTATCTCAGTTGAAATTTAGTCAGTCCTGAACTTAAGTAATCTCACATAGAAAAACCAACCTTGTCTTCCATACATGCAGTTCAAAGATTATGACATTATATATTACTTTGCAAAACTACCGTAGTTGCATATACCAATCCATTTCAATACGTCCTTACCAGGCATTTCATAGGGGGAAAATACAATAAGTGGATTGTTATCTTGCAAGAGTTTGATCTCGATTTTTCTTCAGTGAAGTCTAAGAAATCGCTAGTTTTTGTTGAATTGATATCAGACTTCCCTCAACTGGATGAGGACATTATTCATGACGATTCATTTGTGGATGAACATATTTTCCTTATCTCGTCTTTGAACCCCTAGTATGGAGACATTCTAATTTATCTTCAAACCTTGAAGTTATCCTAGCATCTGTTGATAGAAGATCGACGACGTATACGCCATCAAGATGAAAACTACCTTATCATCGGTGGCACTTTGTATCGTCAAGGAGTAGATAGTGATTTGCATTGTTGCTTGAATCATGAGGAAGCTGAGTCGGTTCTCAATGACTGTCACAGTAGGGCTTATGGTGGTCATCTATTTGGGCTTGCGACAACCCCAAAAAGATTGCGAGCTGGTTATTTTTGGCCGTCAATTTTTAAAAATTGCATTGAAGCGGTCAAGAAGTGTCACCCTTTCTAGGTGTTCGCTCGAAAAATGCACTTGCATATAGCCCCTCTTCACCAAGTCATCATTGTCGGTCCCTTCACCAAGTGGGGGGTATATTTTATGGACTGTAAAGCAACATCAGTTGGGGGGAATCAACATATTATCATGGCCATGGATTACTTCACTAAATAGGCAGAGACCATGCCTACCGTTAAGTCCCATGGTAAGATGACAACATTCTTCGTATTCAACCAAATTATAGCCCAGTTCAGAATCCCAAAGGATATTGTCACTGATCATGGCAGTCACTTTCAGAATGAAATGATGAAGGAGTTAGAATCAAAACTGGGGTTTAAGCACGGTCATTCTTCCCCTTATTATCCCCAAGAAAATGGACAAGTAGAGGCATTAAATAAATCTCTCAAGACCATCTTGCAAAAAAATTTCAACCAAGTAAGTTTGACTGGCATCTAATGCTTTACCCCGCACTTTGGGAATATCAAACCTCAGTTAGGAATTCCACTGGTTTTTATCATTTTCAGTTAGTACATGGCGTGGAGTCGATCCTTCCGATTGAATGTGAAATTCCTTCTCTCAATCTAGAAATTGAGCTCCTACTTGACACATCCGATCTTGAAGAACACCTCATGCACCTAGATCGTCTAGATGAGTAGCATCGAGATGCCTCTATGACTATCGAAGTGAATAAACAATGTGTTAAGTTTTAGTATGATAGGGTTGTCTGTCCTCGACATTACTCTAAGGGTGACTTGGTTCTCCTGTACGACCAAGCCAAAGAACCGTTAGGGGCAAGCAAGTTCAACCCTATTTTCCACGGTCCTTATATCATGCGACGTGTTTTAGAGAAAGGATCATATGAATTGGAGGATTATAAAGGGAATATGTTGGATGAGCCCATAAATGGACTCTACCTTAAAAAGTATTACGCTTGAGCCCTCAAGCTTGGGTGTGGTGTTTTGCATACTAGTGTATCTTAGTGTATATACATCTTTTCCTTTCTGTCATAGACTTGCTTGTCAAGTTTTCCCTTGGTTGGCAGATGTCAATGGAGTCTTCAATTTACTTAGCATTCACAGATGGTGCCAGTCATCATACATAGAACATGGATTCCTTTGTGTGGGTCATGTACTCAACCGAGGACCAATTGGTGTCTTCAGGTGGTGTTCGTCTGGAGCCATCAACGAATAATGTGGCTAAGTATAGCGTCATTATAGAGCTTTTACGCGACGCCATTTCACATGGTGTTTGGTATTTATAGGTTCACCTAGAATCCTAGTTAGTCATATGTCAGTTAAATGACATTTACCATGTGTGCATTCCTACTCTACTCTGACGATTCCTACGAGTATGACTTTTGGAACGATACTTTGATTTTCTCACTTATAATCACATACCTAGAAGTTATAATCATGTATTTGATGCATATGATAATTATGTTTTAGATTGGAATTTTTTACATAACTAAGTAAAGAAAACACATTCATACATGTACACATTATAACATATATAAGTAAAGCCGAAGACCAAAAATTTTATATTTCATCTTTTCAAAAAATATGGTGTCATAGTAAAAAATGGGGCTCACACCCTCAAAATACATATATGGTCGGTATATATATGACCATGTCATATACACTTGTGGTGCCAAATGCATATCATGATAGCACACTACGATATTTGAGAGATGTTGGAAAATTCACACCCATGCACAGGGCACACCTACCACCTATCGTTGCATAGCCTCAGGTAGATCTCCACTTGAACCATAGGAATCTTGTGCGTCAATCGAAATAGGTTCCTATGCACATTTTTCAACACTCTCTCTGCATCTCCTCCCACATGTTTATCTCCTAGGATCCTCCACTAATGTCATTGAAATCCATCTGGTCATTGCGGACCTACATCTGCATGACAAAACAATTATTAATACTTGATACCATACAAAAATATTTGTGTTTTTTACTCTTTTTGAAAAAAACACAAAAAATGAAATATATAAAAACTTTTCTTACCAATATTACCGTAGGCAAAACCTGGTGGAAAAGGCATATCTGGATCCCCTCTATAGTCAATCCCAACATAGGGGTAGTCATCAATGGCTATGACCTGTTGACGCGACAAGAAAAAGAACTCATTGTTGTAGGGGGTTGGCACCCTACCACCTCCTAGTCACCTCATCACGTCGGTCCACCATGACATGGATGGATGGTGTGGTCCATGTGGAATGATCTCTACTCTAGGGCTCAAACCTAGAACCCTCTCAAAGAAAAAACTACACAAGATGGATGCAAACTTGAAGTTTCTCTTTCTCCCTTATTTGCAATCCGTCAGCTGGATCTTCATGTTAGTCAGCAGTGAGGTACACTAGTCATAAAAAGTGGGTCGTAAACACTCTACCGCATAGAGAATGAGTGGCCTTGATGCTTGGTGCAATGAGGACGACTCTGAGATCTGTGTAGGAACAAGTATGATGACCTTCAAACTCAAGTTCTCGATCACTCTGATTGGGAGTTTGCTACCTACTTTACCTATTCCTGCAACACAGTGGGTGGTAATATAATCCTCCATGGTCATACCACCCCCATCCCCCCAGGCCTTGATATTTACTACCTCACCCCGATGAGACAATCTTGTAATGAAATATATGTCATCCACTTCAATCCTCAAGGGTTTCCCATCAAGACTGAAGTCCTTTGTCTCTGAATCCCAATAGTTTACAAGCATCTGGAGTAACCTCACTTGAGCCCTCATTTCTTTGAGATCCAAAAATTTATAAAGGCCACATATTTTTAAGGCTATTTTGGCCCCTACATTCCTTTCCATTGTTGTATCTATCTCTTCATGCTCCCTCTCCCTCTATTCGAGCACCATCCTGCCAAAGGAAAGTCATTTTTTGAGTTAAATTTTATAAAAAAGTTGTTTGTGGACTTGTACGTGGGATATAATTTTAACATTCGCATATAGGGCTGCATATACACAGGTAGGCTTTGATTTTCCTGCGTACATGTCTCCATGTACGTGACCCGATGAACTACCACCCACATACACCCTAGTTTACATTTTGTGCCCTCTAATACTAAAACAATTTGATCTAAAATTGAATTTTAAACCACTGAAAATGAAGAGAAGGGGAAGAGAACTTACTTGGTCCAAATGGTTGCTAATTCCCTTGATCGTAGCTCCCGCAATCGACATTTGAAGATCAAGGGGAAAATGGACTAAAATGCACTATGTGGGTGAAAAAACTCAAATGGTATGGTAAAAAGTCTATTTTTTACTATTAGTAGAATTTTTTTACCCACTCTATATAGTTTATGCTAATTTTTGACCTCGTGAACTAATAGTATAGTGGAAAGAATTGGTTTTGGTGGTTTTGTCTAGGTTTTTTATGGTTTCTAGTGTCATACATCCTGTTCGTGACTTCGACAAGTATTTCCTTTCACCATCATATAGGATAGGTTGTCACTCCATTTTTCATTATTGCATTGTCCTATGACTGTGATCCATATGCCTTAGGTACGAACCCATTTACTAGCAACACAAAACCTTCTTACTACTACTAGAAGTGTCATTATTAAGTGGTATAGGCTTACCAAACATGGGTTCCCTAGTTAGAACCTTTGTGCTATTTTGTGCCCATGCAAAAGTTATTACATAGGACTGGGAGTACCTTATAGTTTTGATATGATTTTGCGTTCGAACCCCATATTCTTACACACAAGCATTCTAACCTTCACCTATGGGACTCCCACCGAGTCTTGTTTAAGCTCTTTTTTGAATCTCTAAACAAGAAAAAATATTGTTGAGTGAACTTGTCTCTTTCACACTCGTTAAATGGATTTGAAAGGATGTCTATTTGTTGTAAGTTTAACCCTTTTTTGGACCAAGTAGACTAATTACGAAAAAGGAAAACTCTAGTCAACATTGGCTAGAAGAGTTCTCCTGGGTATTATTTTATACTTTTTCGGGCCCAGGGGACTAAATCTACAAAAAAGGACATTCTTTGGAGTTTATTTGTAATTGCATTCCATTATCTCACTTGCAGTATTGAGCATATTTTTGGTTCCCTCTTTCTCGTTAGAAGTCTCTTACCTCAACAATTTGCATCACTATCCAAGTAGAGCCTTGTTTATATCCTTTGCAACTTGACACCTTGTACCCTAAGAGGAAACATTCGCCTGAGTGTCCATGCCCCGCATGCACTTCTTTGCATCGAGCATAGGTATGTTCCATTTTTTAGAGCTAGTTTCTTACTTGCGACACTCATTTCCTCTCTTGTATAATAGAATTTATTTGTCTATGAAAAACAAAAAAAGACAGGCAAAAAAAGAATATTATCTCATATAGACAACAGTCATGTTGCCTTTGAACAAAGCACAAACTTTTGAGTCCACTGTCATCCAAACATTGGGTTTAGCATGACCTTAGGAAGTTGATCTTGTTACTTAGAGTTTACTCCTCTGACTGGTTATTCTTCCAGTCCTTATGGAGAGTTTGTTGATGCCTCTTGCATCACGAAGTTTCATCATCAAGTCTATGTTGTTGGAGTCCTCTGTATGTATCATGATCTTGTTCAAAGGAAGTCTATAAGGATGTGTCTTCCATTTCTCAGAACTCTTGACTTTTCATGTCGGCCCTACCCTCAGTGTGTGTCAGAGTCACATGAAGTTGTAGTCCTACCATACACCCTGGTCTTACTTTCATTATGGGTAGGTAACCTTGAACCCAATAGTTGACATCTCCTCATTGGTCTATGACTGGGGGGTTTCCCTTGTGTTCGACGGAAATAAATTTATTCACACATTGGGATTCATGATATGTCTTGGATGCCATTAGCCTTATTGGTGGTTTCCTCATCTTTTTCGACAGCCTTCCTTATTGGATACTATTCAGAGGGTATTTTTTGTGCACTACTTGCATCTGGTGCATGTGAAAGATGCACAGGGTCATTGGTTCATGAAACATCCTATTCATTCGAGCTCCTCCTAATCATCAATCTATTGATTTGTACCTCATGTTGACTGATGAGAGATTCCCTAATGCTCTCCTTTCAGCGAGTGTCCTTCCATCGAATTCAACTCATGTATTCTGGAAATGAGACCTAGAGTCCTATGAGTACCTAGAGGCTTGTAGTCATCAGTGGCATGCTCTCCCGCCATTGATATTTGGGAATACATAAATGTCCCCTGATCGATGGATTCTTCAAGTGTTCGACCTCAACACCCTTATTCACACTTGTAAGAATGTACTCGGTGCCTTGATACCTGCTTTCATTATCGGTAGGTTATCTCGCATTTGTTAATGGTATACCTTAATGACCTATAATCAAATGAAGTCTCATTGTGTTCAACATCGACTCCTCTATTCACATGATGTAGACTTGCACCTTCGGTGGATAGTGTAGAATACCTCCAAATTACAGTAGCAACATTCCTATTATGTTGTTGTCTTTCATTGGACTAGTACCTATATGACTTCAATGATCATGGGAGATCAGATTGTACTCCATTGTATACAGATATCTTCAGATTCATTTTGATATTGCATTCCATTGGGACTTGTTCATGACTATGAAAGCCTATGGCATGTGTCCACTTTGTATTGCCTATTCATAGCCATGAACAACTATTTGGTATATTTCCACATGGATCTGCAGTGTAATACAAATTGGCAGCCATGTGTAAAAATTCATTATGGATTGTAATATTCTCATGAGAAAATAGAACTTCTAGATGAGTCTCCATTACTCAACTTCTGGGAATTATAATGTATTTCGGCCATCGCAGATACTCCTCTTACCTCACACATTAGGGGGCATCTGTTATAGAAAAAATTTCCTCACCCCATGCAACTTGCTTGGATGGCCTTTCCATTTCCCTATGAAGACTTGAAGTCCCCTTTTGTACCTTCCAGAGACAAAAAAGCACATTTTTCCACATATACGTGCCCTGCCAGTTAGACAACATGTGTATATGCAGGTTGCTCCACTACAACCCACGTACATTGGGTTTGGTGCTCAAAATTAAAAATTATGTCGGGTTTCCATGTCACGTCATGAGATCCATGATCCTTAACCTTCCATATACTAGAAACTCTCTGAATCGACATCTCAGTTCCATTTGAAGGCTATAAATTGAACCATATCCAAGCCTTGGAAAATAGGAGAATTCAACTTTTGAGAGAAAAGATACTTTGGAGAAATTTCACTTCACATTGAGTCTGCATCGCTTTATCCTTTAAAGTATGAACTCATTTTTCAACCCCAAGCTCTTCCTTATTTTTGATGAAGAACCTCATTGTCTCCTTTATATGAGTTTGTCGTTGGTAGAGGATTGAAGTGGTAGAGGCCCAGCTGGAGGGACTTAGTTTCTCGGTTCCGATATGTGCCGGTACATAAGTTTCTCACATATATACTTTTGTTGATTATCTTAATAGAAATACTCTTTTCTCATCCAATTGATATCTTGAAAATATTTGAATTATTATTCCATGGTCATATTTGTCATGAATGTTAATGGATTATGCTAGTCTATATGTTAACAATATATATTATCACCATATTCTTGCGTATCTTTGTTGTTGAGGACAAGTTGCAGGTATAAAGATTTGAGTTGCGTGTTCAACGATGATCTTCATCGAACATCCGAACGAGGTAGACTCTTGACCTTGTCTTGTTATCATTTCATTTATATAGCATACTTGGGATTAGAGTTGATTTCTGCATGTCATTCTGTCTGTTGTGGTTTACCCCAGGCCATAGAGAGATTTTCCTCGTAACAATGACGACTAGCACCATCGACAAACCCTAGGAACACTGAAGAATCATGTGACATAATCCAACCAAGCAGAAACATCATAAGCACCACTAATGAAAAAAGAGAACTACACTATCACTGTTTACAACAATATAAAAAAATTACAAGAGGACCACCTAAGCGAAAACACTCAGGAATAATACTTTTTCAAATAGATCCCATTTATAGGCTCTGAAAGTGCATTCCCTTCAAAATATTATAACTAATAGGTTCCCTTCCGTAGGGAACATTTCATAATGTAAAGGTCATACCACAATGGATTAAACGTGCCTTCTCACAAGGCAGATTTGGCCTGGTCATAGACCAAAACAAGGTCACCTTCAGAGAAAATCCTTGGGTGTACAAATTTGTTGTACTGACTCTTAAAAAAAAATTGTGTGCTTTGTTTGCAGTGGAAGCATCACAACGTTGCTCGTCGAGCTATTCTAAATGAACAAGGTGTGCTTCTAACTCAGTTGATTTAGGTTGGAGCTCTACATCGATCTTAAGAGGAAGGTATCTCACATTTGATCGATAAAATTGACTCCAACCCATGAACGAGCTAGAAGGGTGAAAATCTAGTAGTATCTTTTACTGCAGTCTGATATCCCCATAAAGCTGGGTAGAGAATGATATGCCAGTTGGACTTACTTGCATTAATGGCACGTTGTATAATTTTATTAAGAGACCTATTGACTGCCTCAACTTGTCCATTCTCCTACAACTAACACAGAGACAAGTGCTCCTGCCTAAAACCCAACTTGGAAGCAAGTTCTGACATTATCTTGTTATGGAAGTGAATGCCATGGTCAGTGAAAATCTCTTTCAGAACATCGTACAGAGCAATGAATTGACTAAATATGAAAAACATGGTAATATAACCATTTCTTGAAAAAGTAGGCATGGCCTCTACCCACTCTGTGAACTAATTAACAACTACAATGATGTACTAATTCCCCATAGAGAAAGGTGGGTGGAATGTCATAAAATCAACACCCCACTTAGTAAAATGACTAACGATGATTACTGGAAAGAGAGGAGTAGGATGCATGCGCACTTTTCGAAAAAATATCTGGAAAGGATGGCACTTCTTGAAAATCAATTCAACGAAAACCAAATACTTTTTCAACTTAGCAGAAACAAAGTTCAAATCGAGTTCTTGGAGAATAAAAATCCACTTATTGTACTTCCCCCCTATGATACGTTGTGTCAAGGCATATTGAAATTGATTGAAATCAGCAATTACCGTGGTTTTTCATAATAAAGTATCTGAGTTGAGAGACTTGGAACAAAGTGAGATCAAAAGCGCTAGAGCATAAGATTTTGTTGTAGAAATGCAGAAGCTCCATAGCCAAATCAGAGGACAGTTGCAGAGATCTAGCCAAGAGTACAAGCACAGAGTTGATCAACATTGCTGAGAGCTTCAGTTTGAAGTAGGAGATTAGGTTCTGGCACATCTCAGGCAAGAAAGGTTCCCTAGGGGAACATATAACAAGTTAAAGAATAAGAAGATAGGGCCATGTAAGATCTTAAGGAAGTTTGATGCAAATGCCTATGAGATTGAGCTGCCAGACCATGTGGGCATATCACCCATATTTAACATTTTATACCTGTACCCTTACAGGGAAAATGACACAAAGGGATCAAAATATCAAGAGAAGATTCAGTGGGAGAAACAAATGCCTATAGAAGAAAAACCACAGATGGAGAAGATCATTGATGAGAGGATTGGAAAAAAGACCAGGAGGAAGACCTATTTTGAATATCTAGTCAAGACTAAGGGACACCCAATAGAAGATGCCAATTGGGAAAATGAAGTTGATATCCAGAAGCATGGAAAGTCGGTGCAGGAGCTCATGGATAGGAGTCCATGAAATGTTTTGTCCAGGGGAGTATGATGCAGGAGCATCGTCAGCAAGCATGCGTGGTAGGTTGCGGGACAACTCAACGCTTTGGAATCATTTCAGAATCTTAAGTATTGGAGGTTATTGCGAGTTTTGGAATTGATTGAAAACTAGAAGAAGATCAAACACTTGGAAGCTGAATGATCACGAGTGATCTGGGAGTTTTCACTCCGAGTATTGAATGTAATTGAACCGAGATAGCAGTCAGGGTTTTGTTTTCAAGTAGATGAGTAGTCGAGGGGAACCCCAAGGACCCTCTGAGATAAATATAGGTTTTGTACGCCCAAATGAGGCTACTGCCAGTTAGTAGGAATTTTATGAGTTTTTAGTTGTTTTTTTTATCATAGTTGTAGACATTTACTTTCAAATGAGTATAATAGAGGAAAATTAATCCAAATGCATGGTGTTGTTACTGTTTGCAATTCCCTATTATTGTTTCTTTCATGAATGAATGAATTTCGTTACGAATATATGAAATTGTGAGATATTTAAATAAGTTCCAATTGCATCTCTTCAAATTGAGCTTGTGCAAGGTGTTCACACAGTCCCCAAGGAGTGCGCTGATGGAATTTTTCTCGATTTCGAAGCTCATAAGAGATAGCACAAACTTTCCCTTTGCAAGGAGTGCAAAGTGACTATTGCAAGGTGTGCACAGTCATCCGCAAGAATCCAAAACATGTGAAAGAATCTGTAGCAAGGAGTGCATAGATCCACAGCTTGACTAAGTGTCGAAGTGACTCTCTAAGAAGTCAAAGGAGTAGAGGGTGAGAAAGCTCCGAAGAGATAGTGGTTTTCAAAAGTGCAGATGAATTCCAAGAGATGGATTCGTAGGAGGAACAATGGTCGAGGCCTTTGAATACTTAGAAAATCTTCTAAGTTGGAGGAATTCGGAAGTTCAGGAGGAGATGCGACAGTGGTCTTCGGATCACAGCTTAGAGAACCAACTACCATCTTATCAAAGCAAGGTACACGAGTCTTAATGCTTTGCACACATAGGAGGGTGAACACACCAAAGTTTCGAAGTCTCGAAGAAATTTGGGGTCATCCATCGTCAAGGAGGACAGGTGGCACGAGATCCACAACTCCGAAAGTTCGTCGACAAAGAGGAGGTGAAATCGCTGAAGCAGATCTCGATTGTTGATCGAGGAGATAGTCAGAGAGCCGTTGATCTGGTTGAAGGAACCAAAATCCTGAAACGACGAGAGCCATCAATTTGAAGGTGGACACGTGGCAATGGATCATGAACTCCGAAGAAATCACTTCGATAGTTTCAGATTGAAATTTGAAACTCCCGAAGCCTTGAGATCTGAAGAGCCAAAGTGAATCTCAATCATTAGATCTAGAGGACAAGTGGCATGAATCTATGGATTCTGGGTAAATCTATGGATTCTGAGTAAATGCCCAAAGCAAATGTCGATCGTTGGATCTTCCGAAGTAAACCCCCATCGATCAATTCAAGAGGACGCATGGCAAAATTCCATGTATTTCGAGGAGAGTAAAGTTCGAGACTTGAAAAAATTGAAGTCTGAAGACCCACAAAGATCGCAGTTGTTGATTGAAAGGGACAGGTTGTCAGCAGATCTTCCGCTCCGGAAGATTTCCCTGCGAAGGAAGACAAAGTTTGAGAGTTGAGAATTTCGAAGTCCGGTATTCCAAAACGATCACAGTTTTCGATCTGGGAGAGGTAGATCTGAACTATTGGTTTCCAAGAGATAGATCTCAATCATCCTTTTAGAACCACCGACAAGATCGTGATATTGACGGTCACCTCGCATTGCGGGGATATAAGGTGCTTGAGCTTTAAAATAAGTCGAAGCGGGTCGCAATCGAGACCATAGTTTTGGAAATAGGACATGTGGTGGCTCGAAGTGAATTGTGGGGGAAAAAGTAGTTTGGTTCTAAACCACCTTTGAGCATTCCCACAATCGCGTGTTTGCGAGAGGTTACCGCCTAGGGTCACATCTAAGGAGGAGCCAAGGAAAAGGAGCTAGCGCCAACTCTGAGAGTTTGTTGAGCGCAAAGGGGAAGGTCCCGGGTATCATAAGACCTACACCAGAAGCCGAAGGACCTGTGTTTGACCAAGAGGTGAGACTAGCAAGGTCTCAAGAGTCATTTGACTCAGGAAACTGAAGATCCTTGACCGGGAGGTCGCGCAACCCTTAGGAGAGAAGGGGGTCTGCATCAGCTTTCTTTTTGACAAGATAAGAAGAATTTAAATTCTAGAAACAAGGTTTTATGGGCAGAAGGGACAATCTCAAATGCTTAGGGAAATAGAGGCTTGCAAGATAATGATGAAAATTCCAGCATAAGGATGCATTTCTCCATTCTGTTTTTCCTCCACCCCAAGGCTCTATTTTATACTCCACTTTGATGGTTGGATTCATTATGTATAGGCTACAGGAAGTTAGGAAATTGAGGATTATGTTAAATCCACCCAAAATGTCAGGAATTATTATTATTTTGAGCCAAAATAACATGTATGCAAGTTGCTAACTAGCAACTAGTGTATGTACGTAGGATACCTTGAAGAGAGTCACGTACATCTAGAAAAATGGGGTTTTTAAAAATATTTTAAGGAGGAAAAAGGGGATTTCGGTTCTACAAGTAGGGAGAGGGACATAAGTGAGGCCAATGAGTCATCCCAAGCATATGTGGTGGAAAATGACACTATAACACTGTATGATCACTAGTTATAGATGACAGTGTTAAGTTTTGTTGCAAGTCCAATGGTGTTGAGTATGTACTCAACAAGTTCAAAGATAATCATGGTGCTCATAATAAACAAGTGTGCAAAGGATCATTAGAAATCTTCTTGGGAAAGTGTTGAAAGGTCAAAGAATCAACAAGAGAAATGGGAGTATTTTGTTGTTGTTGCTCAAAGGAAGATGGTCACAATGAGGAAAGATCAAAGTGGTTTTGTGTGCATTGTTTTTTTCCACCATGCATTGGTTATTGTCTGTTAAGAACCAAACATCAATATAGCATATAAAAACCTCAGAAAAA
>CBVK0100603480.1:0-16772 GCA_900067695.1 Picea abies | reverse complement strand
ATGAGACACATGCCTTGACGATATGTGAGGGTTTCAATACTCAAGGATGCCTGACATCCCTGCATAATATTTGACATCCTCCATGTTTGCATGAACCTTCATTATGCAGTCTCATTTTCATCATTCGGCATTCCCATTTAAAGAATCTTGGTTGGAACTCTCTTGAAATGTCCTAGAATATCTTCCAACATGCCCATCTGCAATGTCATCAACCGACCCGGCATAGTGAGCAGTGAATGGGGACAACGTTGAAATTCTTCAAAATGTGATTGTATTTGTTGAAATTTTACATGGTTAGACTAGGCGGATGCATTGATGGTATGGGAGGGTTTTAAGACTTAGTGAAATCATTGAGATTGAATATTCATGTTTTGATATGAAATAGGAAACTAAAATTGAGCTTTAATTTATTAAATTTTCACCTAATTCTAGGTGATTAAAATCTTTTATTTTGTTTAATTATTTTATGTTTAGTTCTTAATAAAACATAATAAAAAATTATGCGCAACATTAAGATGCAAACAATATAAAAATAATGAAGTTAACAAGTTTCTTATTCAAATCATTGTGAGATACGTGCATTAATATTTTATTAACTTTTGTGTCTACATGAACATATGTTGATACAAAATGAATGGAAGAAGCATCCAAGTAATCCTATTTTTTTCTGCCAACAATTCATACCATATCTTGAACACTTTAAGGATATTGCAATAGATTCTTTGTAAATTGATTTCAAACCCAGGGGCAAGTGATCATATCCATCACATTCATTCTCATAGGGTATGTACTAGTCCACCTTCCCCTTTTGGACTAGCAAAATCTTTACGTGGACTTGCATACCTACCATCTGGCATGGAACATTTCAGAGCCCACTTCCTGATGTTAGGATGGGCCTTGCTACTTCAATACTTCTTACTACCCTAAGACACCAAAACCTCTTGATGTGACCTAAAAACATAACCTAGATAGGCATCATATTCCTCCTCATAATTTACTAAGTCTATCTCCTCCATGGACTTAAGGATTCACCCCCTTGCTCACAAATGCTTTAATGAAATCTTTAGTTTGGGTTTCACTATATTAATGTGTCGTTCATAATATCTCAACATTATTTTACTTGTTATTGTTATCTTTGTTTTGTTCTCAACATAGTCCAAATCATTAGCTTAGATACTATTTAGGGTATATATAACATAGGCTCCCTTAAATTGGTTAAAGTATGTCGCACTAGCCTCTAAAGGATAACTTCTCATCGACTTCGATACTATTCAAGTGTCGTGCCTCTCAACACACCATTGAATCTGATCCATTGGGTTGATGGGTTGGTTTATTTTTTTGCGTCCAATTGGTATTGATGGTAAATAAATGATCATTTGTACTGATCCTCGCATCGTCAAAATTGGGTAGCTTGGATATATTAGGTAAATACTTCTCTTGAGTTTTTTTCCACCATTTACTATCCTCATAGTGCAAATCCTTGTACAATGCCCTAAACAAGGTCCAAATGCATTGACTCTTGATCTTTGGATTCTTTGAAATTTTGATGGATTTCCTTGATGAATTCTCGAGGAAATTTGTTTCCCCACATGCATGTTCCTACTGTAAATCCACTACATGTTCAGACTTAGTCTTCCCTAGTATAATCTATTTGTATGCTCATTTTATAATTCTTGAGGGATATCCCTTATCCTTGTTCATCACCCTAGTTTCAACTAGGATTAGACTTTTCAAACTTCTTTTTTGCTACCATTGAACCTTTTGAAACTTTCGAGGTTTTCCCCCTAAAACCCCTTATGGAGTTTGCAAGAAATATGATCTCTCATTGAGAGGTCCTTTTGAGCTCATAGAATGCTCACCAAATGTTGAATCTTAAAGTGGTTCCAACTCAAAAAACACACAACAACTAAAACAATATTTCTCAATCACACAACATAGTAACTACTTAACAAAAACTTAATCGACAATTACAAGTAACAAGCTATTATAATGTTTCTTCAAGATTTTATTAGATCCCTTAGCCTTCAAACTCTGTTCCATTGTGAAAACCTAAATAATCAAAACAAAAATAATCAATAACTTCAAAGATACACTAACTAACATTAACTTTAATGATAAATCGAACCACAATTAATGTACTAACTATCAATCACACATCGAAACACAATGTGTATAATGGACAACTTGAGGCTCACCTGTTATAATGTATAATCCTTGTTGCACTCGCCACAACGTGAATGGTGTGACTATGGTGGTAAATATTCGAAAGGCCGAAAAATTTGGTGGCAAAGTTGAAATATTGGTGGAAATTTTAAATTGGCAAAATTTTTAGAGGGAACCCAATTCTCGATTTTCCAATTTGCATTTCTTGCATAGTCTTTCCAGCGTGATCAAACTAAACGAACATTCTACCTAATCAACTAGATCTATTTTCAAGAGGAGCTAAACCCCACACAGAGGGCGAAGGGGAGGATAATATCGTGAAATTTGATATCCGTGTGTGTTTTCATCACTCAAATTGGCCGTTGAATTGAGTTTCTGATACTTTGCCCATTCTGTCAATGTGAATTTTGCAGAGATTCACCTATGTAATCCTTGGCACTTTGTTGATTCCGCTGATAGCCATTTTGAAAGGATTGGCTAGTGGAATCGCAAAAAATTACAAATATCGGGTATGTAAACCCTGGTCATTTTTAATTTATTTTATTTTTTATTGAGTCTTGCTCGGCCATGGTAGTGATTATCTGTGTTCATAATATCATCTCCCTGAGTCAATTTATCATCACCATTTCTCAATTATGCCAAACCCCATGATATGGATATTCTTTCACGAATTCCAGTTTTTCCTTTGATTAGTCATCATCAATAAGTATTATCACTGTTATATTTATCTTCTTGTGGTTCACAAAATTCTTTACTATAGGCACAGATGATCTTTTTTCACCAGTTCCCATAAAAAAAAAAATCCTCAATCTAGGCTCGTCTTTGAATGACTCGGTTCATTGCCCTCCTACTGTGCATAGTATAGGGATTCCGTAGGGATTCCCATACCTCACGACCAAACATTACAGGGTATCTCTTTCTTGATCCCTGATATTGCATCCTAGAGGTTTGATGTTCAATCCCCTTTAAGAAGAAGACAACATTTACAGGAATACAACCCGATTTGGCTTGATTTCACATAAGGATGAGCCTCAATACAGACCACATGATTTAGTCTCCATCCCAATATACACTTAATTTGATTTAGTCAAAAGGGAAAATGAACCAATGAACTCTCATTAGGCTCACGATCTACCTATGATCCAATATCCATGATCTCCTATCCTAGATCACTCACGATACAACCAAAACTCCCTGCTTTTGGCATTGAATGATGCCAAATCACATTTCTTGGACACAATTTGTCCCTTCAACTAAATGTTAGAGGTCGATAATTATTCCAGGTGCATTTTGTTTTCTTTGTTGAGCTCTATAGGTCAGCAATCATTGATCTTGGCACAACTAGATTCCTTAGCAACTCCAATTGGAACTCTAAAATTGTATCAACATAATGTGCACATCATAAACAATACCAAATATATGATTTTGCCTTACTAGAATCATACCTTCCAAAGCTCTTGTTTGAACAGAGAGGTATCTTCTCGATTCTTTCGTAAAAAAGACTTTCTTCCACCTTGATGAATCATGGCATAAATGCTTTTCAAGTAGAATCTTAGTCATTGGAAGCTATGACTTATACTTAAATAGATTGTATGTAGAAAATTCACTAGAACTCAAAATAATAATCAGAGAATTCATCAATAACTCATAGTGTTAATATTGGCATTCAATAAAGAAAATCACACAGAAATCTCGATTCATGTTAACATTAATACTTGGAAATTGAATAGGGGAAAGGGAAAACAAAAACAATGAATGGAGTTTGCAATGAATATTTGTCATTAAAAATTGAGACCTCCTCCACACTTCCTACCTACAACAAGCCCACTATTTCTACTTTGCTTTTATTTTTAGCTTACACTGTAACAATTTCATTTATACAACCAAGAGGAGATTGATTCAAATAAAAAAGATAGGATTGAATCCCCTAAAACTTAGGGAAAATACAAAGAAAAACCTTATCTTTATCTAACTCCTTCCTAAAATCACTCAACCCTCTTATCTAATGCTGTAATTTAGAAAAATTACGATAAGTTTATTGGCAGTGCAACTTACAATTTCTAATTGGAAAATGATGTAACAAGGCCAGTGATGTCTAAGTTGGATCAGCGTCTGTCCAAGTAATTTAAGCTGTGTTGGAGCAGAAGTATATCTAGATGATGATGAATTGAAGGGCCTGGAAAACTTGAAGTAACAATGTCTTACTTGGGAACAAGGCTTTGATTTATACAAAAATTTCCTGAGTGCTAATGTTTACAGGAATCCCTAATGTTTTTCAATTTACTTGCTTAGCAACTACTTTATTTCATCAATATGTGTCATGATCATTTTATTGATCTCCTAAAGAGAGTTTTAGGAAATCTGGAAGAGCTCAAACATAGAACAGAAGATGTTATGATGGTGGGCATAAAAGAAAAACAAAAACAAAAAAAAGTAAGCAAGTGAACAATTCATTTACAAATACATTGACTTGAAAGGGCGTGTGGATCTGCTATTGTGAGAGTGACACATTCAAATCATCTGCAGAGATAGAATGAAGAGCTCTTTGAACCCTGATGCAATTTAAACCTCAAACCTTCATTAGAACAAGAAATGGTCATGGAGGTCGCTACCAAAGAAGGCACTTTGCTGGGAACTGTGGCTATCTTGTATCAAGTTATCAACATAAGACAGCTTGTCACAACAGATTTTAGAATGCTATTGCACCGTCTAGTGATTACTTATTATCAAATTACAATGTTAGAAGCATACTACTTTTAATATGGAAATAGAGAAGATAGGAGAAAGTGATTTTGTCTCTGTTTGATTTATGGAACAACATGTGCTTTCCTTCTACCACAATTTTTTCTTATTCTTCTGCTCAAAATTTGCTATAACTCTGTCTTCCTCTCAGTATTAATTGTTGCTAACTAAATAACCAAATAAGGAATCAATGACTTGGATATGGGGGGGATAAATGGAATATGGACAGAGACTATGAGAGTGTTGGCCCTGCGAGATGCACGAGTCATAATTCCTGCCAGAAACATGGAGAGTGGCCACAGGGTGAAAGAAGTCATTCTTTAAGACAATCCCAATGCCAAAATGGATGTCATGGAGTGTGCAAAGATTTGCAGCCTCCTTCAATTCATTGGATCAACATTTGAATATTCTCACTAATAATGCAGAGATAATGGGAAGCCCTTTCCAGATTTTAGAGGATGGCATAGAGCTTCAGTTTGTAACGAATCATTTAGTTATAAACATGTGGAGACTTATCATAATTGAGGTATGTATTATACTATCCAATACACAATCTGCTTTGTACATTGTGTATGCATGATGCAAATGAAGATATGAAAGATCTCTGAGTATTGCAATTAGTAGCATTTCTCTTTCAGTACTCCAATTTGATGGTTAGCCCAATGGAGACTTACATAAAAAATTATCTCTATATGACAGATTGAATTCTAATCAAATATCCATTGGAGATTCTCAATTTAGCATGGGTTCTTCAGAATGCAAATAATCAGTGCAATTAATTGACATTGACCATGTAGAAACTGGTGCTTAAGAGGGTTGTTATGGACCTTGGGAGAAGAGAGTAGTTTAGTTATAATCAAAGAGATGGAACCCATGACATCTATGTCTATAATGAAAAGTTTTTCTCTCTCAAAATCTTTATATAATGTTAATACAATTTCATGAGGAAATTGTATTTTATTTATATTATTAATGTGGGTTTGTTACACTACACAAAGTCTTGGTGACGATGAAAACGTCATTGTTTTGGGGATTGATATACATGACAAGGGCGATGTTGGTAGCTTCATTGAAGATCATATCTCTGAGTCCAGGGATAACGTGAGTAAGGATACCTCCCCACCTGCCATCTCTTTCAACACGCGGGAAAAGGTGTATGGTGAAATTGAAGTGCACCGAGCCGAGGGGATGAATTTCTGCGAGTATCCTTGGCCACAGAACTACCTGGAAGATCTTCAAATAACTTTTAGAAATGCTACAGCACAAGAAAAATGGGGGAACACCGACATAATCTCTCAGAGCAATAAAATGATACCCAGGTTGTTGTGCGAAAAGGCTATCATCGACAGTGAACAAGCCAAAGCTTATGGTGCATTCGAATCCCATGCCCAGACAGTCAAAATCACGCAGATGGCTCTTCGTCTTTCTTAGAATGTCATGAAGATTTACTTGATTCATGTGTTATCATGTGTCCATGGGTTTTCATTTCACAGCCCTATATGACTTATCTGTTTGTACAGAATCGAGCAATCAACATGTAGAATCTTCCACAACCCAATGGCCAGAATTTGCGAGCCCTAATCTTGTAATGACAAACAATACTTCTTGTCCTAAAGAGCAGATTCAGTTTGAAAATGCAGGATTGGATCAGTTAATTTCATATCCCAAAACTCTTCAGAATATTCTTCTCAAAATTGTCATGAATATCTCAGTTCCTCTGTTTGAAGATACTGAACCATCTCCCAGATTGAACGTAAACATGCAACATATACAACGGTTTGCTATATGCAGGATGAAATATAATGAACCATCTCCTGTAAGAACCCATTTTGGCAGATTTCAAATGACGTCTTTTATTTGCAAGAAAACAAGTTTTTTTTCAGCTCAGAAATGACAGAGAAGACAACATATCAACACTGGGATTTCAATGTTGCTTTGTTTAGCTTGATGACCAAGCATAGAGGAAGAAGGTTTTGTTGATGTAACCAAAGAGTTCTAGGATTCTCAAGTCCCCCAAGAAGGACACTTGTAAGTAGGAGCCAGATGTTATCCCTTGGTTTGCACCGGGATATCTCAGTGATTCTTCGCAGCCCTAAGGACGAAAAGGGTTGGAATCATTTTCTGTAGAAAACTATTATATCACAGTATAGAGGAAGATCTGGTGGTACCATTTGAAAATGTATTCGAACATGACATTATTCGAGGGGATTTCTACAGGGGTAAGGCTGCCAGCATTTAAAACTTGGAGACCATGAACCACATGAGGTTGTGCAACCTGAGAATTTGAGTTTGGTGTAATCATACGTACTAAGAGGGATGGTTGTCAGGTTTTTGAAAGAACTTCCAAAGAGATCAGAACTTGTCACTGTTACGTTCGAGACATGAATACAGTAACTCTGGAAAATGTTGTGAGAGTCCTTGAAGGTCCAGCATTGATTCCTTGGATGATTCCAGCTAGCCCCATTGGAGTGTATGGATGAAAGGGTTGCTTTTCATTATCATCAATTGTATGGAGACCTGTGACTTCCTCCAAGTTCAAGCTGCCATGCATAGAAACAATGATCTTACAGGTCTACCTCCAACACAATAGATCTCAGTCCATACAGATTGCATCCTGGAGTATACTGGCACGAGTAGGAAATTCAGGCATGGATCAAGATTTTGTGAGAGTGTATAGTTTGAAGGCAAAGAAAAATGTCAAATTTTGATAAATGCAAGGGGACCAGGACATAGAGGTAAATGAAGCTTGTGGATAGGTTATCCAAGTTACATGAATATCGTTGAAATGAGCTTAAGAAAGGAATTCTCTCTTTTAGGTGAGATCAAACGCATAACAATGGATTTTTGGTCATACTTATGCAAGGATAAGCTTGACTTTGTAACTAAAGACCAATCATGTGATTTGAGACTCACTGTTAGTAAAATTCACCTCTATCCTGAGTTTGAATGAAACCTTTGTACAAGGGAAGGTCCATGGATCTGAGTTAACCTACCTCAGAAGCCAGAGTGGTGATTGCAATAGTATTCTAGATACAAGGTTGAATGTGATCACCAGACTAGTGGCAAGTTCTATCACAACAATGACGCCCAGGTCAGTTTTAACCCAGGTAGATTTGTGGTACCGTCATAAAACAAAAACATGATGATGATGAAATACTTTGGAAATACTCCTAGATTTTCACTGTCGAGATGAAGCCAGAATACCTCAGCCTAGAAAACAGATTAGTGAAGAGGGCGCTGAAATTATGTATGCGATGTGACACACACACATATCTATACATATAGACCTTTGCACTGGACTAAAATTAGCGGAGCTGACCTGAACCCTGAATTAAGGCCAACCTCATGAGTCCATTAAATTAACTTCAATTTGAAAATAATTTGTTGGAGTCGACTTCTCTGTTTGTACAGAATCGAGCGAACAACAAGCAGAATCTTCCACGATCCAATGGCCAGAATGTGTGGGCCCTAATCTTATAATGACAAACAATAATTCTTGTACTGAAGAGCAAGTTCAGTTTGAAAATGCAGGATTGGATCAGTTAATTTCATATCTCAAAATCCTTCAAAATATTCTTCTCAGAACTGTCACGAATATCTCAGTTCCTCTGTTTGAAGATAATGAACCATCTCCCAGATTGAACATAAATGGGCAACATATATAACGGTTTGTAATATGTAGGATGGAAGGGTGGTTGTATTTTATTCCAGGAGCCTGTCCATTGGAGGCAGAAGTTGATGAATACATGGACCTAATAATCACCAAAATACCGAAGGTTAAACATTGACATATTTGCTTCGATCTGGGCATTAATATCTTGCATGAGGAATTGCAAAGGTTATTTGAGTTCCCTGATTTAAGCTATTCAAAGCACAAAGATTATGGCGTTGAATGCCTTATGAATGATGCCATAGATTACACCTTCCTGCAGTTGCAAGAAAGCAAGAAGAAAATTCCAAGATGGATAAAATGGCAGGGAGGTGTTTCATTTCTTCACGGTAGATAGTAGATACAATAGCCTTATCCAAAGGTGCATGAACAGGTCCTATAAGAACCCGTTTTGGCAGATTCCAGATGACCTCTTTTATTCGCAAGCAACAAAGTTTGTTTTCAGCTCAGATATGATAGAGAAGGCAACATATCAACACTAGGATTTCAGTGTTGCTTCTCTTAACTTGATGACTAAGCATAGAGGAAGAAGGCTTTGTTGACATAACCAGAGAGTTCTGTGTTTCTCAAGTCCCCCAATAAGGACACTTGTCCCCAACTAGGAGCCAAATATTACCCCTTGTTTTGTACAGGGGTATCTCAGTGATTCTTAGCTACCTTGAGGAAGAAAATGATTATATCACAGTATAAAGGAAGATCTGATGGTACCATTTGACAATGTCTTCGAACACGACATTATCCGAGGGGATTTCTACAGGAGCAAGGCTGCCAACATTTAAAACTTGGAGGCCATGAACCACATGAGGCTCTGCAACGTGATCATCTGAGTTTGGTGTAATCATACTTACTAAGACTGATGGTTGTCAGGTTTTTGAAAGAACTTCCAAACAGATCAGAACTTATCACTATTATGTTCGAGACATGAACAAAGTAACTCTAAATTTTTTTATGAGAGTCCTTGAAGGTCCATCATTGATTCCTTGGATGATTCCAGATAGCCCCATTGGAGTGTATGGATGAAAGGGTTGGTTTTCATTATGATGATTTGTATGGAGACCTGTGACTTACTCCAAGTTCAAATTTCCATGCATATAAACAATGATCTTACAGGTCTACCTCCAGCACAATAGATTTTAGTCCATACAGAACACATCGTAAAGTATACTGGCAGGTGCAGGAAATTCAGGCATGGATCAAGATTTTGTGAGGAGAGTGTGTCGTTTGTAGGAAAACAGAAATGTCAAATTCTGATGCATCTTCTAATAAATGCAAGTGGATTAGGACGTAGTGCTAAATAAATTTTTGTGGATAGGTTATCCAAGTTACATAAAGATGGTTGAAATGAGATTAATAAAGGAATTCTCTTTTGGGTGAGATCAAACACATAACAGTGTTTTTTTTGTCACACTTATGCAAGGAGAAACCTAACTTTGTAACTGATGACCGACCATATGATTTGAGGCTGGTTGCTGGTATAATTCGCCTATATCCTGAGTTTGTATGCAGCCTTTGTATGAGGGAAGGTTCGTGGATCTGAGTTAACCTACCTCAGAAGCCAGAGTGGTGATTGCAATAGTATTCTACATAGAGAGTTTGATGTGATCACGAGACTAGTAGCAGGTTCTATCACAACAATGATGTCCAGGTCGATTTTAACTCAAGCAGATTTGTGGTACTGTCACAAAACAACAACATGATGATGAGGAAATACTTTGGAAATAGTCCTATATTTTCACAGTCAAGATGAATCCAGAATACCTCTGCCTAAAGATTAGTGAAGAGGGAGCTGAAATTATGAATGAGATGTGACATATACATACATATAGACCTTGGCACTGGAGTAAATTAGTGGAGTTGACCTAAACCTAGAATTGGCACCAACCTCATGAGGCCATTAAATTAACTTTAATTTGAAAATAATTTGCTAGAGCTGACATGTAATTTTGTTAGATTCATAATGAAGAAAAGAGAAGAAATATAATGGAAATAATAGAAGTAATCAAGAAACCATCATGAACAAAGATAACTAAACAATGGCAGAAAATGCATACTCTATTCATCAATGCTTCTGTAAATAATCATGTACATAGATGTACACATATAATACAAAAGACCATAATTGTCATGTAACTGTATAACAGTTAGGTTAAATTAACTAACCAACTAACTTATGATTAGTGTTTTAACATCCCCCCTTAATCATAAGTTCGTTCTTGCCTGAAAAACTGCCACTACTTGACAATTACATGTGTCAAGCAAATATTCAGAGGGTTGGCTGAAGATGCTCTCTGCACTCTAAAAAAAAAATAGCAGAAGTTGATGTCTTCTACTAAATTGGTGGTTTAAGGTTGACCACAAACTCATCTGGTGGTTTCAGGATGACCACAAACCAATCTGGTGGTTTCGAGATGACCACAAACCAATCTGGTGGTTTTAGGATGACCACAAACCAAATGTCTAGTAGAAGCTGATTTCTTCTACTACATGGCATGGTTTTAAGTTGACCATAAACTAACAAGAGCTCAAAGCTCAAAATCTGAAAATGTAACAAGCAAAACTTCATGTCTTCTACTCAATTGGTGGTTTTAAGATGACCACAAACCATATAAAAAATAATATGTTCAGGAACAATATTGCATACCAGGAACTAGGTTAAATACTTGATCATTTGTTCATAGGCTCTAAATCAAAATTGGAACCTGACTCAAAATCAAACTTGGAACCTGACTCAATTAGATTTCCCCCTTGTTAGGGACAAATGGTTCCAATTCCCTTGACTGTCATTCGCAAGTATGGCCAAGAAGAGATCCAGCACATCAAATTGTCTTCTGGCGGAGTCTGAAGACTCGATCTTCAACTCAGAAGACTACGTCAACTAGGCCCCGATCATACCCTAAATCATCAAATCTTGAAAAACATTCATGTCCATCAACTGTGGAAATATCTCCAATCATGTATGACTATACTTGTGTATAAATTCGGCGATAAGGCTGCTCCAATAATTTGGCTTCCAAACGCCAACGCCAATTCCCTAACCATTCAAAATGAATTTGTTTCCGCTTGTGCTTTTGACACCTTACCGAGGGATGATTTGTCTTCCCACAAAATTTGCATGGGTGAAGATCAAAACAATTTGACTTATCATGGCCAAACCGGTGACAGTGTTTGCATTGTATGGGTTCTTTATCCGATCAATTAGCAACATCATCATTAGCTATATCCTGCGCCTATTCCTTACCAATATCCACAAGCTCTGTCATCTTATAATCATTCAAAAAACCTCCACTCACAAAGCAAATAGGTTCGCTATAATTAGAAAAATGAGAAAGGTTGTCAACATCATTTTCATATCCTAGTCCATATCGGTTTTGTTTAAATAGTAATTCTTCCCATGGTCGAACAATACATTTATCCACAACTTTTTCTGACATAGGGACTTCATCTAACTGATCTTCATGTTTATGACTTTCATCACTAGTCAACTGAATGTCTTCATTATTTTCATCCTTGATGCCATTTTGGTTGTTGTAATCACATTGTTGGTGTCGAAGCAAACTTAACTCATCAAACAACAACTTGTTTTGATGTTTGAACATATCAATGTTCTTGTGTGTTACCTGTAAACAAGTAATCACTGTACTGAGGGTGCACTTGTTTATTGCAATTGTAGATTCTGTAGTTGAGTTAATTAATGTGCACAATATTGTAAATAGTTCTTCAATTCTTTCCATTATGCAGAATATGGAAGAGAGATGTTTGTCGATGCCAAAAAAATGCAATTTTGTATCCTATTGTGCATGCCAAGAGAGATCGTTGCATGAATGCTTTCAAAAAATACAGGATAACCAATGACGATGCACATAAAGATCCTAAGACAGACCCCCTTATTCAATTTCGGGTAGATCTACCTTATAACTTCATTCTCATAACTCCATTACAAAAATCATACTAACCAATACTCTTAACAATAGGTCTTATAACTCCTCTATGAAAATAAACCCTTATAACACCTTTACAAACACTCTTTAAATTGGTGATCACAAACACTCTTTAAATTGGTGATCACTTAGTTTTAACACTATACCCTTGAGCGTTGTAACACCAAGCCCATGCAATCAAAGGCTTAACCCTAAAGACTATAAGGTCATCTTTTTTAAAAACATTACAAATATCTTTCAAAAGTAATTATGAAAAATCTAATAAAAATAAAGCATAGATACATTAAGTTCTAGCTTTACCAAGTCAAGGCACTTCCTTTTGCAACAGATGCATGTCCTTCTTCAAGCTTTGAAACACAGTCCTCGTCCACTGCGTAGATCCACACACATCTTGTCGATCTTGCATCGAGAACAACACCTGCAGGCTCCTAACATACAACACAGGAATTCATGGAGGAATCCATCTGGAGAAATCCTTTTATCATGGCTGGACCTTGTTCCTCTGTTCGAATCCGAGAGGGTAATGACACCGTGAGATTAAAAAATAGAGATTAAAATGATTTAAATAATCCTAGGTGAAAATTGAATTTAGCACCAAAATTGAAAGAGGAAAAACTTGGGTTCGCCAATGTCCATTGAAAGAATGAGTTACAGCCCCCAACAATGGATGACAATGAAATTCTATTTTAAAATTTGCGGAATGATTCTCTTCTTCTCTTTTTATTTTTATCTTCTCTTGTGTCTGCAAATACCCACGCACTTGGCATCTTGAATATCAAAATAATGCTTTGACTATGCATGGGCATATACTACAACAACTCTAAAATATTTTTATTGCAACTGCTAGGGTTTTGGAAAAATTTGAGTTCTTCTTTTCCCAAACGATCCACCATTTTCATGCGGCTCAACAACTAGGACGATCATCTTCCTAGGGTTTTACTCTGATGCTCGTCTTTGTTCAATTGAAAGCCTTCACTCATAAATTTCGTCTTCCTATGCGATTGATATGATCCACTCCCATTTTTATGGTTGTGTGGAACAATTTTGTCCAGGAATGGAAGAATCCAAAGGCATGACTACTCGAACTGCTAGTTCACCTCTGTCTTCAGGAGAGGCATTGATTCCATCCCTTAATTCAGGTCTTCGCAACAAATACGTTTCTGATATTGCACTTGTTGGCATGGCTTATTCTTCGTCGATGTATGTTCTTTTTTTTCAACAAAAATGCTTACCAACGCCTTCTTCCAACATAAGGATGGTTCTTTCCTTTCTTCTGCATCCATATTCTTCCATAATCTGCTACTGCAACCAAGGATCAGTTCTTAGGAAACCTGGTGACCTTTCTTCGAGATAGATCTGATCTCTTTTCCAAGACACACAATATTTTTTGTTGGATGTTGGACGACTCAACAACTCTCACTCCTCTAAGTAGGAACTCCTTCACAGTCCATAGGCATTACAATGCTCTGATACCACTGTTAGATTCATAATGAAGAAAAGAGCAGAAATATAATGGAAGTAATAGAAGCAATCAAGAAACCATGATGAACAGAGATAACTAAACAATGGCAGAAAAGGCATACTCTATTCATCAATGCTTATGTAAATAATCATGTACATAGATGTACATATATAATACAAAAGACCATAACTGTCATGTAATTGTATAATAGTTAGGTTAACTTAGCTAACCAACTAACTTATGATTAGTGTTTTAACAAATTTCATCATACTAGGGCCGACCCATGTCTGAATTTTCATAAATGTGGGGCTGTAAAATAGGGTCGACTTGATGATGGGAGCCGACCTTGAAGTATGAGTCTACCTTGGATAAGCGCACAATTATTCAATTTTTTTCTTTAAATATGGAAGTTGATTCAGTCTACGTCGGTCTTGCCACCTCCAAGAGTGTTGCTCCCATAACAACCACGTTGGACCTGATACCTCTTAATGTTGTTCTTGCCACCTCTAAGACATCTCTCTTGCCACCTCCAAAACGTCTCCCTTGCCACCTCCAAGACGTCTCCCTTGCCACCTCTAGGAAGTCTCTCTTGCCACCTTCAAGACATCTCTCTTTCCACCTACAAGACGTCACTCTTGCCACCTCCAAGATGTTTCTCTTGCCACCTCCAAGCCATCTCTCTTGCCACCTCCAAGACGTCTCTCTTGCCACATCCAAGACGTCTCTCTTTCCACCTCCAAGATGTCAGTCTTGCCACGTTCTAGACGTGGCAATAAATATGAAATCTATGTCGTCGAAAAAGCGACGTCATGTGAAACAGCGTTTGAGGGGGTCCGTTGTTTTGACAATATAAATTAGCAATTGCATCGAACGCGCCGTCGAAATTTGACCCAAATGCACTAGTGTCGATTGATCCACTCCTATTTGTGGAAATGATGGGAAAGTCTTGTTGAATCACTTCTTGGAGATTTTTAGGTGTGGGATCAAGAGAGATTGAAGGCATTGGGGGGTTAGCAATAGGCTTCTTTTGATCTTTACTCTTGGTCTTTTTACCAGATGAGGAAGTAGGAATGTCAACAAGATTTTTGTATTGTTTTGGTAAAGAGATGGTTTGTGAAAGGGGTTTTAGATCTCTTCGAGAACAGGGCTTGGATGGAGATATGGTTCTTAGGCTAAGTGGCTCTTTGTCGTTCTTAATTGTCAAGTGAGGGTTTGCAAATTGATAGATAAATTCATCTCAAGTTTGCCCTGTTTCTCTAATTCAGCTAGAACAAGGAGTTTGATTAAGCCATGGTGAAAGAGGCTGTTGTGGGGGTTAGTTACATTCTTCCTCACTTGAGACGACATCTTCTCCAAGCTCTTTAGAAAGTAGAATGGAAAATTTAAAGGTTTGTTGAACTGGAAATGAGCTAGCAATCTGAAATGATAGGCTTTGAAAGTAGAATATCTACCTTCGCATGTGATCAACCTCATGATGATGATGAGAGGGTTAATCAATTCCTCCTTTATCCATTCCCTGGAATATCCTTTTGCTCCTGAAATGTTTTGGAATTCGGGCTTAAAAACCCTGTGATAACTTGAGCGCGGCAGCTGGTGGTTTTTTAACCATCTATCTCCCATCCTTGGAAGCTTTGTGGCTGCAACAATGGACTCTTCTACGACCTCAAAGGAAAAAGACCCTATGTGTGCTGTCTTCCCATTGAAATCGAGAGAAAATTTCATGGAGAGGCCATCATCGTGGCCCTGCAAGTTGGGAAAAAATGGCCCCCAACCTGCATGCAAAAACACCTCACTGCATTGTGTAAATTCGAGAATGGAAAAAATATCTGCATAGGAAGAGGGTTCATTCATCTTGGGCATTATCATAGAGGCAAATTCATGAGGCAAGGGTGTCATCGGGCCAAAGGATGGCACGAATTAAGCATGGGTCGAACGCGATTTGAACAGGGGAAGAAATGGTAGAGGCTGAGCGCGATTTCTTAATGCAGGGCAAGGCAAATGGCAAGGTGAATTGGGATAATAGATTACCCAACCTGAATTTGAATGTGCCTATGGTGGAGTTGGTGTCACACATGTGCACATGAGCTGCCATGTGTGGACAATTTCAAATTCAAAGGCTCATTTTTGGGGGAAAATGTAATGATGCCCAGTTAGATCAATGTCCAAGTCTTTTGACTTGGACATTTGATCATGAACATTTACAAAGTTTGCATACTCACTCTTAATTGCCTGCAACCAATTTAATTGAATGTCATTGATTCCTGGTTACCTGGAATTGTGGACAGTTACTTGTGTGTAAATTCATATGGCACTTTGTTCGGCACCTCATACAACATTTCATATGACACCTCTGTGTTAAATACATCTTTACTTCCTGTAATGGATAACCTGCAATATTGAATTTTTTTTTACAATCTCAGTGGTTAAAAGTAGAGGCAAAATGCTCCATTGTTGTTGATTTTGTCACCATGCTCACTCAATCCATTTGCATAGGACATGGAATGTCAAACCCCTACAATGAACAACTTACAACAAGCATAAGACATGTAATGTCAAACCTACAATGTATAGCTTGTAACAAAAAATAAACCGATAGAGTGGTCTGTTAAGTTTATGTTCAACAATTTATAGCACATGGGAGTTTAGCACTTCAAAAATAAAATGACTATTAATGTAATAAGATGTATCATGGAAATAATACAAAAATTCTTGCAAAGATTTATTTCTCCGGGAAATGATCATTTGTCAGCTCATGAACCCCTCCCCCACACCTAAGTATTGTGACACCTCACAATCA